>QFFA01001998.1:0-31325 GCA_003316565.1 Russula foetens | reverse complement strand
TCACCTCCAACTCTCTGCCACCGTCGCCGCTCACCTCGCTACTTCATAAAGTAGTAAGTTCGCGACATCGTGGGCTGCGAATGAGTATTTCTTTGAGCAATTGGCTGGTAAGACGATCCGCTTTAATCGCATCTTGGATTGCTGTCTTTAATTCTGTGTTATCATAATCGGAATTGCCGTGGTATGCATAGCATGAATTCAAAATTTGTCTGGGGTGAGCAAGATTTTTTCTGCATTATCGGATGCTATCCCCTCTTTATAGTCTGGCCACCGTGACAGAGTATCAGCTTTGTTCGTTTTCCCCAGCTTTGGGATAATTTCATAGTTAAAGTCGCTGAGAAAGAGTGACCATCAGGCTTGGCGGCGTGTCAAAGTTTGCTTAGTTGTGAAATACTTGAGGTTCACGTGGTCCGAGAAAATATTTGTCTTGTGAGGACTACCCTGCAGGTAGTGGCGGAAGTGCTTTAGTGTGTGAATAATCGCTAGTAATTCTTTATCATGGATTTTGTAGTTTCGCTCGGCTGGCTGTAGCGATTTCGAGTAGTAGGCAGCTGGGTGTGAACAACCTAACACGTTGTTTTGTTCTAGTATTGCTCCCATGGCATAATCACTTGCGTCTGTAATAAGAGTGAAAGGGCAATCATAATCGGGGAGTGCAAGGACTGGGGAAGTGGTCAAAACGCGTTGTAATATGACAAAGGCTTGTTCGCAAGAGGATGTCCAATTCCAAGGCATTGTCTTCTTGGTTAGATCGAATAATGGATGTGCGAGAGTCGAGTAATCTTGTACGAAGCGGTGGTAGAAGTTGCAAAAGCCTAGGAATTTCTGTATGTCTTTAACTGTCCTAGGGCATGGCCAATCTGCAATGGCTTTTAACTTGACCGTGTCGCGAACTTACTACTTTATGCAGTAGCGAGGTGGGTGGCGACGATGGTGGAGAGTTGGAGGTGACTGTAGTAGAGGATGAAGACAGAGATGTGGAGCAGGAAGAGCAACAAGAGGAAGGGAGCAAAGAAGATTGGCTCCAGAGTGGACAGTGGGGGGTAGACAAGAGAATAGTCTGGGGACTATTCGCTACATTTCACAGGTCTTATATACTAATACAGGGTGGTCTGTGCGCAGCCTTTAGGGCCGGCACCAGCACAGATGACAGGTGTAATCTATCCATATATGGTACAAGGTCAGGAGAGTCTATGGAGAGGCTATCAGATCTTTATCGGGGATTTGGGGAAATCCAAGATCTGTTGAGGTTCCCGATATGGGACGCACTCTGGAGAGGCTATGGGGAATCCCCTGGGAAATCCCAAGATTCAATCGGGAATTCCTTTTGTCTTGATAAGCGTACTTTGGCTTGGTAATCTTGATGACTTTCCAGGTATTGGTCAATGGCTTAGTAACTCGTCCAAAGCGGACGGGATCACGTGATCGTCTGGGGTCATGTGACAGGTCATGTGACCTGAAAAGTGGGGAGAGATCACGTGACCGGTCACGTGATATTCTCTCAGGGTCACATGACCCTAAGTTCAACTTGGTCACTTGGCTATAACTTGGCTTTAGGGGCGGACTTGGTGGACTTAGGGGCATCGTCCTCGATCCCCTCTTAAGGTCATGTGATCCAGGAGTGTGCTTGGAGGTCACAAACGCGGCCGAAGGCCGCGATCGCGACAGACCAGGTCCATGCGTAGTTCTCCTTCAGAGATGATAAGTCCAAGGTATTCAACCAACTGTTGGTTGAAAGAGCATTTCAAGGGTTGTAAGTAGAGGTCAAGTTCTTGAAAGCATTTGATAATGCGATGTGTCCACATTTTTAGTTTGTTCAAAGTGGACGCAAAGATCATAATATTGTTGAGATAGATGATAACGTGTCCTAATGCAATAAGGTTGGCAAGCCACGTGTCCATGAATGTCTGAAAGGTTGCTGGGGCATTGCAGAGTCCAAAGGTCATTACCTTTGACTCGTAGAGACCGAGAGGGGTCTTGAAGGCGGTTTTCCATTCATCACCTTCACGTATCCGTATGTTGTTGTATCCCCATCGAACATCCAACTTGGTAAAGTACCGCACACCAAGTAGCTTATCGACAAGCTCCAGAATAAGAGGGATAGGTGCCGCATTTTTCTTAGTGATTTCATTGAGAGGACGGTAGTCTTGTACAGGTCATAGTTTGCCATCCTTCTTGTCTATAAAGAAGAAGGGGCATGCGAAAGGGGATTCGGATCTTTGTAGAGTGCCATTCTTTAGGCCTGTGTTGATATATTCCTTTAACACCTTCATTTCTGGCGGGGTGAGTCTGTAAACTCCTGTCTTGCACATCTGCGCATTCGGTAGAAGGTCTATCTTGTGATCCCATGGCTGATGTTGAGGTAGTCGCTGTGATTCCTCGTCTGAAAAGACCTTGGAGTATTGCCAGAATTCCTGTAGAATCTCCGCAAGTTGTATCTTCTGTGACATGGCTAGCGCAGTTGAAACTGTAGTTCGCCCAATAACGGGTCCATTCAAAGGAGCCGTGGATGCTGTAGTGTGTCCCATCATAGGCCCTAGATATTTCTCGTGGTGCGCATGTAGATTGAATGTGTCTGTGTTGCCATTCAATAGATCGTAGTAGTCGAGTGTGGCCATGTTTCCACTTGCTGTCATAGTGTAGTCAAGTGTGTCCATGTTTCCACTTGCTAAATCCCAGTAGTCATCAATGTGTTCCTCCCATACATCTGTGGGGAGCATAGAGGCAATGCGCGGCGAAGGATTAGGACTGTTGTCCTCATAGCATTGCAGCAGGCAATGGTCTAGACTGAGCGAGTGCTTTGCCCAATTGATGTTCGGATTGTGTTTCTTCAACCAATCTGTTCCTAGTAGCATATTGTGATTCCCTGTGTTGGTAACAAAAAACTGGAGGTGTTCTGTATGTCGCGGACCCATATTCATCTGTAGTTTTGCAATGTAGTTTATTGCGCCTTGGGAGTTGATTGTTCCATCAACGTTTCTTGGATACACCGGGGAGGTAAGCTTGTAAAGCGGTAATTTGTGTTTGACAACAAAGGCTGAATTGCAGAAGAGGCCTTCAGCACCACTGTTGAGGAGTGCACGAGCATCGATTTGCTTCCCCTTACATATGATTCAGACTGGAATGTGAATAGAAGGTACACGTGTATTCCGAATCATACGTACATTTACAAGGGGTTCGACAGAAACCATCTGACCCAAAGCGACAGTGTTGATAGTACAGTATTGGGGAAGTGGTACATCTCTCACTGACAATGTGACAGGAGAGGAATCTAAAAAGACGCAGAGTCGATTTCCATATCGATTATATCAGAGGTTTGCATAGATGCAACTTGGAGTCCAGACATTGACTCCACTAGGTTGCCTTGGGGTACTTGATTTTCATTGACGGTCTCTAACTGACAGATCGGAGGGTTAGGACGACGATTTGGCGGTTTGGTGCACTGAGCCACAAAATGTCCTTCTTCGTTGCAGTACAAGCAACGATTCTCCTTGAGATGGCAGGCTCTTTCTTCGGGAGTGAGGTGTCTGCATCCTCTGCGGCTGGTGCCATGTCCACGGCCTTAGCCTTGAGTCGTATTTGCCGCAATCTCTGTGGTGGTTCCGTCAGGACCAATAGATAGTTCGTAGATCACTGTGCCTCGGCCCTGCCGAGGGAAGGATCCTCTACATTGGAGTGCTCCTCCAAAGACTTGGTAATTCTTGTCGATTTCGTGTGCTTTGTCTACTAGGTCGGCAAGAGTGGTGGGCTGAGGAGTGACATTGAGGAGCTTTTGGTTAAGTCCTATGTTCAGGTTCTTCCTGAATGTGTACATTTTGGATTCTTCATCCACATCTGCGTCTGCTGCAGCAGTACTCCAATCTTGGTACCAATTGTTAAAAGAGCAGTTTCCCATAGCAGTTCCATGCATTTTGGCGATAGCTTCCACCTTGATTTGTGAAGGGATGAACTGCGCCTTGAAGGCATCTCTGAATGCTTCCCAAGTTCCCCAGGTTCTAGGGTTGGCTCATAGAGCTGCTTCCATGTGTTTAGCAGCCCATTCCCCAGCACAGGTTCCGATCTTGAAGTAGCCAAGGGCTGATGCTACTCTTTTGTCGACAGTGGTAAAGGCATCTTCATTTAACGCGTAGTAGTTGTTTAAGGCATGCCAAAAGGATTGTGCCTTCGATGCTGAACCATCGAAGGGTTCTGGGGGTAACCCAATAGGTTGTGGCAGGGCTGCCACCTTTTTTTTTTGTTGTCCTTGTCCTGCCATGGGTGGTGGTGTAGGTGGATGACCTGGTGCTGGTTGTGGTGCTGGTACGAAGACCGGTGTAGGTGGTCAAACTGGTGGTGGTGTGGGAGCCTTTGGTGGCTGACTGGGTGCTGGTGCTCGTGAAGAACTGGGGGTAGAGGTACAAGGAACTGTGGAGGATGAAGTAGCTCTTGTGCCCCACATGATAGGCTGTTTTCCTTTCACTTTGGATGCCGGTGGTGTGGCTGTCTGGGTAATTTCCTAGGTAGAAGATTTGGTTTGAGCAGGAAACAGACTCACTTCTCGGGTGGTGGAAAAGGATGTGGGTGTAGGGGGACCGGTACGGCTAGGTTCTCGAAGTGCCTGTAATCTTTCTGCGGCTGCTGTGATCGTAGACTTGGTTTTCTCAAGTACTGCTGTGACCTCGGCTTTGTCATCTGAATCTGGTTCTAGTGTGTAGTCCACTGATGGGTGTTGCGATTTGCTAAAATTGACCGTAAAATTGTTAAGATACCGCCAAGAATTGTGTTTCTTGGACCACTGGACTGCCTTTCTGTCGAATAGAGCAGATCCTTTGGCAGGGTTGAATTTACTGAGTTGGTCTAGATGGGTAAAGTCTCGAAGGAAGTCTTGTGAATTGATAGTTTGGTTACTAAGGGTTTTCCACGGGTTTCCGGGTCCATGACTGAAGAGGATTTGATCGTCCCAAAGGGCGAAGAGTATACGCTCAGTTTGGTGTAAGGTGGCAAAGTACTCAGTGAAAGAGTAGTAGGTGTGCTGAAATTCATTTGGAGTGATTTCCAATCTGGTAGGATAGTCGGTTTTAAGATCTTCCCAATTGCTCATATATAAGTGAGTCTATAGCCGGTATTGTCCCAGTTAAAGTGGACTGAATAGGCGGCTTGTAGCAGAACGTGGTTCGGATCATAGTGATCTTGTACGATGATGTGGTATTCTTCGCATACGTCATCTGGGGTTATGACAACCTTGTATTTCCAAACAAGTCCTTGGAATATTCCCGGTGTTGGGCAGATCCATAAAAGTTTGTTGAGTCGGTGGTTTATTTCTACTCACGGGTGTCGTCCGAGTAAGAAATTACAATGGTTTAGGAAAGACTGGCTTTCAGCTTTGGTATGGGTTGGGACTTGTAACATGATGTAGGTTTGTTGTGGAAGGGAGACTTGTGAGCCATGATTCTGGAGTTCTGGTGTTCCAGAGCTGGACTGGCTGAAGGAGTTCAGAAGTGGGGATGCTGCTGGTATTACTGTGGGCACCAGAGGTGGGTTATTCAATGAAGGGAAGACGGGCTCATCGTCTGGTTCTGTAAAAGGTAGTTGGATTTGGGGAATCCGGGATGTAACTGGTAGGGAAGGACTTTGGCCTCTAGGGCGTCGAGCCAGAAATGGGTTAGTTGGAAGTGCTGGTACAGGAATCGGAGATGCTGAATGTTCTCTGTCGTGATTGCGATTGCATTGTCCTCTATGTGTAGCTCTGTGGGATGACGTTGCCAGTTTGGAAATCTATAAAGACGTATCTGCAAGGGTTGCAGATGTCCTCCAATATGGATTCTTGAATGTAGTGATACTTGATCCAAAGAACAATGACCACAAGATATAGGATTAGTAGTAATGTGGCAAGAATAAAATCCAGTTTTATCCTATTCGGTTGTAATGTAATCCCGGGATTGGTTCTTTATGATCCCTAGGGTGCCAAAGTTCAATGTAAGGTGGGGTGGGAGGAGTATCTGGGCGATAAAGTATACAATGGCAAAGGTCTATGCCGCAACCACAAAAGTCAAAGGATGGGGGAGTAAGGGCTCTAGCGTCTAGGTATTCTTGGGTAGAAGATAGGGGTGAGGAGACTGGTAGTTCTGCAATAAGCTCCTCTAGTTCAGCAATAACTGCTTCAGCAGTATCCACTTCTGTGCTGTCTACCGAGTTCCAGTAATCAGCGTCGATTTCGAAGTCATCACGTATCAAGAGGATACTCACGAGGCAGCATTTGTATTCTTCTTCATGCCCCCAAGCGTTGGGTAAAGTGATCGGGTAGTAGAAGGCGATAGGATCGACGAGTGCTACTTTAGAGTTTAGTCTGGTAACACTCCAAAGTTGATCTGACCACTTATAAGTATATTCTTTTCCCAAAGTACCAATGAGTTCGGTGCCCAGTTGGGTGGTCTGTAAGCGAATTTCGTTGAAATCAATCTTGATTTTGGTTTCTGAGAGGTGAAAGTTGGAAAGAAATCGAATTCGATTTCCCTGGAGGATGGCTTGCATGATTTCCTGGGTTTTGGCCGGTACGTAATAGTGCCAAAAGAAGGTTTCGTCAGAGGAAAGAGTGAGGGAGTTGACAAGGGTTTGATCGATGGTGCGAGTAGGATGGACAGCCCAATAGATGCGGGTTTCTCTAGCAAGGTTTACTAGAGTGGGGAGATGGAAGTCGACGAGGTTATAGAACCTAGTGGGAGCTAAGGCTCGACCAAAAGGCAAGAAGTCAAGGAGGGCTTGTGTGACAAAATTAATCTCACTCCAGTGAGTGAGGTGGACTTGTTCTCTTAAATCTGCAAGACGAGAGATCCCGGCAAAGGTTCTTTCTTCACTTATTTGCGACACTTGGTTTGTTCAAATTTAAATGAGAAACTTCTTTTATTTGAATAATTTGAAAGAAACCTTACTACTAAAAAAAAGCATTTCAAAGGGGTAACTCTGCAGAGGGAGGTGAAAGGTAAGGAAGGGGGTCAAAAGGAGTCTGCAGCAAAGCACAGAAAGCAAAGAGTTGAGGTTTGAAGCATAAAAGGTCCTCAAAATGGCACTGCCGGTTAATAACAAAAACACCCTTGGGAGTGAAATGAAGTTGGCCGGCTACAGTAACCAGACGGCTGTCAAGAAGGTCGTAGCAAACAAGGGGTACGAGTACGCCCTCAAAGTATTTGAGCCACGAAGGAGGGAATTGTCCGAAAATAAACTTGATGGAGTCCACAAAAGAAGTCTCCAAGTAACCGAAGGGGAAAGTGGAAGAGGGATGAAGTCCGACGCGAGCACAAAGGGTAACGGACAGTAAAAAGTCCACGGCAGGGATGTGTACATTGTGGTAAGTTAAAGCCTGAAAAGGAGAAATGAAATAGTTGGGCGCGTTTTCCAAATCTTTGGCCTGGGGGATGGTAGCAAGGAACTCAGGAGCTAGGAACTCAGCTTGGGGGAACCAGATTTTTTCTCCACATTTGTAGACAACCCAGTATAGATGCGGGTGACGATGGGTCGCAGCCAAGCACGGAGGCGGTGTAAAAAGGGTTGGGAAGAGCTCAGGTTCAGGAAGTGGGAATATAGGGGCAGCGGCAACAATGATGGGTGATAGACTACGAACGATGTAGTCAGGTGAGGATATGCAGGATGGTGGGGCTGGAGATGGGACACGATGGATGGGGGCTTCGATGATGGGTGGCGGGAGCTGGAACTCTGGGACGTCGAAGTCAGGGTCTTTGGGGTACTGGAGTACTGGCGATATGTCAGCCGGGTTATGAAGGGACTGTGCGGCGGCGACATGGTGGGTAGGCGATGGCGGGATTACGGGACTGGTCTGTTTCTGGTAGGTGAGCTCAGAAGTGGTGCAAGTAAGTCTAGATGCTACCTCTTCCTCTTTAACACGGACTAACTCACGCATGCAAATAGCAGTGAGGATGTCGAGGAAGGTGGCGGGTGATGGGGAGCAACACGGGGGCAGCAAGAGGAGCAGGATGGACTCAACTGAGTCGACGGAGGGCGGTGGCGGTGAAGGCAGATGGGACCCGATGAAGGTGGACGATCCCAGAGAGTTTGCTACTGGGAGCAAGGACAATGTGGCAAGCATGGCTTGAAATAGAAGTGGACCGCCAAATGCAGAGGTCAGTGGAGAGGCAGTATATGCTTGGGGGGCGGTGGCGATGGGTGATGACGGAGGCGAGGGGGCGAAGGCCAACTGGACGGAGGCAGCGGGCGAGTATCCAAGTGCCCACTGGAGGGAGTTCGGAGGCGAATAGGCGGGGGACCAGGAAAGGGCGGCTTGGACAGCGGTGTCGGACTCGGCGGTGTTGTACTTGTACGCACCGTTTAGTGCGTCCCAAGCGTTGTTGGGGAGAGGGTTACTATCATCGAGGAAGTACAGGGTGATCCAATCAAAAAGGACATCTTGGTTGGAGAGGGTGGGGAAGGACACTTGTCATTGTCTGAGACAGTCAGCTCCAATATTAGGAGACTATTCTAATGTCACATACTTACTACTTGTTGAGCAGTAGGGATGGCAGCGACTTGGGCTTGGAGTTGGAGGTGACTGTACCAAAGGCAGAGGAGGGAACAATAGGCGAAGAGGAGGGAGATGGCAAGGTGGAGGTAAGGCTCCAGGACTGGAAGTGGGGGTAGACAAGAGAATAGTCTGGGGACTATTCGCTACAATTCACAGGTCTTATATACTAATACAGGGTGGTCCGTGCACTACTTAAGGGTAGGTCAATCAACGGACTGCGGGTGTGTATCTAACCATATATGGTACAAGGTGATCAGTCAGCTGTATGTTGGAGTCTAGAAGTACATGACTCATTCTGCTGTGCAATGGTGTGATTGCTGCACAGATGAGTAAGGCTGCTATGCAATACTGCGCAGCTGAGTAATGCCCTCTGATCGGGCTGGGGATCTCAGGGTTGACTTGGTCATTCCGATTGTCTTCTAGACATTGGTAATGGGGGCAGACTGCTTTCCCGAAGCGGGCTGTTCACGCCATACGGACCGCTTGTCTGCTAGGGGTGTGTGACTGGGCTTGGGCACATGATACATCATGTGATCTTGAAAGTGCGGAGGGGTCACATGACCGGTCATGTGGTATGGTCACATGAGGTTTCCCAGGATCACGTGACCCCGGGTTCATCTTCAACGCTTGACTGTAGCTAGGCTTTAGGGGCAGGACTTGTGGACTTAGAGGTATCGCTAATGATCCCCTCTTTAGCTTGCGTGTCACAGGAGGCAAGTGTGTCATGGGTGCTTGCGCACATGCTTGTGCAGTAGTCACAATTGCAGCCAAAGGCTACGGTCAAGACAGCTACTGCTCAGAGTACTGATTTCAGCAAATCAGTTTGAAGGGCAAATATCAGAAGATTACTACTGCACTCAGGAAAACAGGAGCAGGGTTAACCGCCGAGCAGATCAGGGAGAGACTGGAAATCAGCAATATCCTCAGTATGTGCTTGAATGTCTATGTGACATCTACTAAAGTCTTCGCGTTTAGACCAACTCATCATTGATCACAAGCTTCCAACCTGGGAGTGTCTGCACGGGTTGTGGAGGACAATTCCAAGCTTCAATCCTACCGAGCTCAGGTCAGCGCCTGGCCAGGGTCTAGAAGGTCAATTTCAAGACTTTCTGCATGCACTGCGCTATGATGGTGATCATGTTGGTGCGGAACAGGTTGAGGACGGCCACTTGTCTGTAGCTGAAGAAGACAACGAAGCTCTGGACATGGAGGATGGATCCAACAATGATGCCCCCAACCAGGTATGAGATTATAGCAGCTTTCCCCTGTTGAGTTCCGTTGACAATGCTAACTTAGTGTGATGGGCACAATCTCCCTCTACCATCTGAACTTATGTCAGCCCAGGATCTCACTCCAAGTGTCGCTGTTGAGCGGCATGGGGCCCTTTCTCACACTCTCAGAATGGATATGTTTTCTGGCCATTCGCACACTCCCTCGCCTTCAACAAGCAGCCACGTCTACAGCTCTGAGCCACGCAACAGTCGCAAAACAACAAATAAATGCTCCCATATTGAAAGTGCAGCCTCTACTCTCACCAATCAAGATCCTATGTCCAAGATCGTGAAGACTTCAGCATCGGTCAAACTCGCCCACATTGAAGCAAAACACAAGAGGGTAGAACTTCAGATTGAGTGTGAGCAAGATAGGGATCGCTTCGCCACTGAGGAATGGGCTTTGGTGCTCTAGCAGCAAATGCAGGATAAGGAGTTGACGGCCCAGCAGCAATTACAGGATAAGGAGCATGCATTCAAGGAGCGGGTGATGGAGTTTGAGCTTGAGCTCGTTCGATTGAAGACAGGACAGCCATCTGGCACTGTGAGTGCCTATCCTGTCAGCCTTGCAGAGGGAGGTCACTCGGTAGGCACATACCCCTCTAACTTTTCTCAACAAGATTTGTTTGCTTTTGGTACAAACGCAACTAGTTCTACTGGCCTGCCCCCCCTGCCCCCCCCCCTCCCTTCTGATACTTGGAGATCTCCTGGAGCATCTGCGTTGTAATCTTTGTTTACTATGTATCATGTCAAGTTTTACAAACAATTCGTCGTATTGCACAGAAATGAATCGCATATGTTGAATACACGGAATACAACATATTTCAGTACTTGTACAACACAAGACTATGATATCAAACATGTTTTTACCTGGGTTGCCTCACTGCCCCACTCAATGCGCTATTGAATAATCGTCCCATGATGTGTCATCGAAACTTCTGCCCCTCTGTTTCCACACGTTGTCGAGCCTCTCACAATTCGTTGTTGCCACCAGAGTCTTCATCGTTGATCATATCAGGGATCATTATTGGTGCTGCCTCAAAAGTGAGATACTCATGAAATGTGGAGTCAAAATCCCTGCCCTCGAGCCTGATTACCAAGTTGTGAAGGATAATACAACACCTAATGAAAAAGGTGGCCCATGTGTGTTGCTTGGGCGACGCAATTTGAATCTGGAGTTCACGAAGGGCCTGGAAGCAGCCTTTGAGCAGGCCGATGGCATGTTCTGAGCATATATAGACCTAGGAATCAAGAATCATAAGAAATACAAAATGAAAAATAGAGTGTGGACTTACTCTTGATACATGGTAGTTGTAGGTCCTTTGATCAGGTGACAGCTCACCACCTGCAGGCTTTTAGAATGGCGTGACACACCAAGTCTCAGTGGGGTATGCTGAGTCAGCCCATATCCACTTGCCAGGAGCCAGAATTTGTTCATGTTCCTTGAAAATGCAGGTACTCTGGAAGGCCACAGAATGATGGATGCTGCCAGTATGGCCTTGGCCATAGTCCACGATGACAAGGGAATCGGGAAGGGTGACGAGCTGGTGACAGGTCAGATTGCAATAGCATGGGAAAGGGCAAAAACGTACCTGGCAGTCTAGTGAGTAGGACCAATTCCTGTCAAACCAGGCATTGCCATGAAGGCCAGGGCGCTGGAACAATGGGAGTTTTGTTCCATCAACCATGAGGTACCTATCTCTCCACTTGGGGCACACCTGCCCTTCAACCCATGCCATTGCACCCTCCTTCTCCTCAGCCGTTGGAAGGCAGACACATTTGTCATGTAGGGATAGAAGGGCCATCATTACACGGTTGGTGCAGTTCGTCACTGTGCCTGGACTGACGCCAGCCCAATGTCCAATTGCTTCTGGGCTGGCAGCATTACCATAATAACCAGCTTGAAATAAAAAGATGGCAAGTTGAACCTCGACCGGGGTCTAGGGATTATTGGAGTTGTTGTGGAAGATGTCATGGTCACGGATCTTGTTGACAATGCCATTGAAGGTATTGGGGTCAATGCATAATCTCCTCCTGTACTGATCACGATTACTGTTGCACCAGTGTTCAAGGAGGTGGATTTGTGATGCCTTTTTGATGGCAGGATTCTTGCAGAGGGTCCTTGAGAAGAGGATTTCTTGGCGTAATTTGTCGATTTTGGCCTGCAATATTTCAATGCATACCTCCTTGAGGTTGGAGAGGTCAGAGAGAATAGATTGGGAGGATGAGTCATCATCTGAGTCACGAGAAGAGATTGTGGTAGGGCTGCTTAGGCTTGATGTCAAGGAGAGGTCAGAACGATTGGACTTGTGATCACTGGTTGACATGAAGAGGGTTTCAATGGATACATCTTGCAGGTATTTGGAAAGTCGGGCACATTTGAAAGAACGGTCAGCATCGTCCAAATCATTAAGCAGTCAACAATGGAGTGGGAGGCAAGACATGAATACAAACACAAAAGACAATGAACATGAGGTTGAATTGTTAAAAAAAGATGGGTTGGAGACTCAAAATTGTTGGAGATGCCAACATCATGCCGACAGGTCCACAAGATGAAGGGAACCCATTATTACGCCCATTATTGACATTTTCACATGAGAGGGGTTTCAAAGTTGACCATTAATTGGCAATTATTTGTTTCATTATTATGACCATTATTCTGGATCTGGCCCTTAAAAACCACTTAATGGTAATATTAATGTACTTGATAATGGGCCGAAATAATAGAGCTTTGAAAGACCCTAATAGTATCCTCACAGTTGTAGACTGTCATAGCAAAGCAGTTATTCTATCACCTTGCCACAAGACCATTACAGCAGAACAAACAAGTCAACTCCTTATAGACAATGTATGGAAACGCACAGGTTTCCCTCTCACTATCATCTCAGATTGAGGACCACAATTTGTAGCACAAGTAACACAAGAACTATGGCAAAAATTAGGAATTGAGCAAAGGCTCTCTACTATGTTTCACCCACAGACGGATGGAGAATCTGAATGAGTTAACCAAGAAATCGAGCAATACCTTTGCATCTGTGGTGTGGAAACTTCCAGCAGGATAATTGGGCAGACTTACTTCCCATTATTGAATTCGCACACAATGCATGCCCTTATCACAGCACCCATAAATCACCATTTGAAGTCTGGTATGGGTTTCAGCCTATCTTTAAACCACCATTGTACCTTTAGACCAGACTACAAAGCATTGACAAATATATACAATACCTAGAGCAAATACACAAAGAAGTCATAGTGGCTCTACTACTCGCAGCTAATAAAATGCACAAGGGAAAGCCCCCTGAACCATCACACACCTTCCACAAGAATGACCTCGTTTTACTCAAAGCCACAAATCTCCAGACCACTGATCCTAAAGCCAAACTCACCCCATGACATTATGGCCCCTTCAAAGTCTTATGGGCTATAGCTACTAATTGCAAACTGGAACTACCTCTGACGATGAAGATGCACCCTGTATTCCACAATTTCCTCTTGAAACCATACATTGAAACTGCTGCACATGGTCCAAACTTTGCATGACCACCACCAGAAATTGTTAGTGGTGAAGAAAGACACTATGAAATAGAAAAAATCCTTATATCACAGCCTACATGCAACAAGAAAAGCACACAGTACCTAGTCAAGTGGAAAGGCTACCCTGATTCTGAAAATTCTTGGCTTCCAGCTAAAGAACTAACACATGCCCAAGAATTGCTACACAAGTTTAAAACACAACACATACAAGCTCAAGCCTTGCAGGTACAAGGGAAGCCTACAGAGGGGATACTGTCACAACTACAGCCTTTGGCTGCGCTCACAACCTCCACATATGCACATATGACATATGCAACACCCATGACATCCACACTAAAGAGGGGATCACTAGTAATACCTCTAAGTCCACAAGTACCACCCCTAAAGCCTAGCTATAGTCAAGTGACAAAGTCTAACCCAAGGGCACATGACCCTGGGAAAACTCATGTGACAGTATTACATGATTGGTCACATGACCCCTCTATGCTTTTAAGGTCATATGACATGTTATGTGTTCCAGTCTAGTTATATATTCAAGCACATGACCACATCTGCTTTGGATGAGCAGTCTGCCTAGTTATAAGCATATGGAAGACAGTCAAAATGACTAAGTCAAACCTGAGATTGCCGAGCCAATCCTGAGGGATTACTCAGCTATGCAGCATTCTATAGCATGCTTACTCACCTGCACAGCTGTACACAGCAGGATTACTCATATACTTTTAGACTCCAACATATAGCTGACTGATCACCTTGTACCATATATGGTTAGATTCACACCTGTGACCCGTGTTTACCTATCCTAGAGTCTGCATACAGACCATCCTGTATTAGTATATAAGACCTGTGAATTGTAGTGAATAGTCCCCAGACTATTCTCTTATCTACCCCCCAACTCTGGAGCCCTACCTCCCTCTAGTCCTCTTGCACTTCCTACTTCACCTCTCAGTCCTCATTCTTTGGTACAGTCACCTCCAACTTCAAGCCCTCGTTGCCACCCATCTATCTACTTGAAAAAGTAGTAAGTTCGCGACAGCAGCCAGGGGGGCAACAAAACTCCAGGCACTAAGTGAGAAGGTCTCCCTCCTCGGGCCACAGACCACGCTCCTGAATGATAACCTCTATGCCCTTGAACCAGCTGGGCATGGAGGGGTAGTCTTCAGGGAAATAAAATATGTATGGCTCACCATTTGGGAGTGTGCCACTGTGCATGCATAGACCATTAGGGAGGTGCACCCACCCCTTCTTTGGTCCTGTGAGAGAAGTCAGTTTTGAAAAAAAAAAAGGCTGTAACATAACTGCACATTGCCCTCAGCACTATCATATGCAATAAAGATGGCCAGGACATCTCTGTTCCACATCCAGCATTCACATCTTTGTGGGTAGCAGCAGGGGTAGTGGCAGGAAACAGAGGAAGGGCCGATATACCTTTTACCATGTTTTATGCTGATACAGCATCTGGTACACACTTTTGATGGCTAGGTGCATTGTTGAATAAAAAAAGGCCTTGGGCCCAGCCCTGAGTTAGACCCTTGAAAATGTTGATTGCCTTATCGACTTGTCTAAGAATGTTGCAATTGTGGCCTTTGGCTGTGTTCATGACTTCCACACATACTCCTGGATCACATGACCTTAAGAGGGGATTGAGAACGATACCCCTAAGTCTACAAACCCCACCCCTAAAGCCAAGTTATAGTGAAGTGACCAAGTCTAACTTTGGGTCATATAACCCTGGGAAAGTATCATCTGACTGGTCATGTGATCTTTCCCTACTTTCCAGGTCACATGACCTGTCACATAACCCAGGCCAATCACATGATCAGAAAGCACGTAATCCCATCCACTTTGGATGAGTTACTAAGCTGTTGACCAATACCTGGAAGGTAATCCAAGATTACCAAGCCAAGAGGGCTTACAAATGTACAGTTAGATTCCCCAGGGGATTCCCCATAGCCTCTCCAGAGGACATCCCATATCGGAAACTCTCCCTGGATCTGGAAATAAGTTGGATTTCCCTGAAATCCCTGATTGGATTGGTAGATTCCCCATACACTCTCCTAACCTTGTACCATATAAGTATAGATTACACCTGTCACCTGTACTAGTGCCTACCCTAAAGGCTGTGCACAGACCACCCTGTATTAGTATATAAGACCTGTGAATTGTAGCGAATAGTCCCCAGAGACTATTCTCTTGTCTACCCCCCATTGTCTACTCTAGAGCCTTACCTCCATCTTGCCAAGACATCCTTTCCCCCCAACCACCATCATCTAGGAATACCGTCTGAGTGTCTCACGACTCCTACTGCTGGTATTTGTATCTACAATTCGAAACATACTGTTCTGCTGCATTCTACACATTGTCATCCCCTCCGAGTCTGTTTCCCCTTCCTTTTTTTTTTTTTTTTTTTTTTTTTTTTTTTTGCAGTAAATTTATTGTCGTACCTAAGAAGACAGGATAGACAGCACTATGCTACTGACTATGGACCACCTTGTACGTATGCAGCCCAGAACAAGGGCGACGTAATGTAAGCAACACAGAAGCTCACCGGGGGTACCTGCCACTGAACCAACCCAAAGGAGGGAGCCCCATATTGCGTGCCAAATGCAGGGGCATTAGCAAGCTTGCCACAACACCGCCTAACCGACGGAGGGAGGGGAGAGGTCTGGCACGACATCACCCAAACCAGGCAGCGGGGATTGACCGGGCCACATCTCTTGCCCAGGCCGCAAAAAGGAGGGGACACTGCCAGCCGGCGGCATTGCGGGATGTAACCCGCAGCATCAACAAAGGAGGATCTTGAATGAGGGTAACTGATGGGACTAATTGGCGGATCTTGAGAGGGAGCAGAAGCGCATTGTAGGGGGGTATTAGCTGCTGCAGTAATGAGGAGGGAGGCCCATAGGTGCTCGGCCACACATACGAGGGCGCAGCACACAGTGCCCTGAGTGGCCCAGTCACACACTAGGCCGGGGGGGCACTGCCTAGGGAGGGAGGAGGGGGGAAGGCGGAGGCAAGGGCCCGGGAGGCTGCATTGATGTCCACCTGAAGGACCTGCATGTTCCGCGAATCTACCCTGTGGCAATGTGCAGCAACCCAGTCGCACCAATCAGGCGTGACATGTCTGAAGGGCATGCCAGCGAGGGGAGGAGGGGAGGTGGGCACAGGAGGCCCATCAGCAGGGGGCGGAGAGGAGAAAGGGGGCCGCTTGTGGCCAGCCACGGGCGAAGGCGACCGGTGGAGACCGATCGAACATCCAGCCACCTCGAAGGAGGTGTAGGGGCCAGGCGGTAGGGAAGGGAGGCGAAGGGGAGGGGGAGAGCCCACAGAGTCCAGCCCCCACACCGAGGCCGGCGACCCTGCCCAGGAGGGCCCAGACACCGCACCACTACCAGCCGATGCTCCTCCTGAAGGAGGGTTCCCAGCACTAACACTAGGGACGTCAACAGGCAATGGGGGGCCAGACCCACGGGCATGGCCAGGGCACGGGGCAGAAAGGGGTGAGGATGGGGGCCGGTCCAGACTATCGAGCGCCATCGCATCGACTGCCTGCACCCCAAGGGCAGGCTGGTCCAGGCCGGGATCCTGGGGCTTACGAGTCCTCTTGCGCAGCCTCAAGGGGGAGGGAGGGCAAAAAACAAGGCCATCGAAAGACGGGCCCCATTGAGGAACTCAATGAGAAATACAAACATGCACTGCTTGACTTTGGCAGCAGGGATAAGGGGCGTTGGGGGAACGAGCTTGTAGGCGGACCGCACAAGGTGCAGATGGGCTGGGGGCTTGAATTCGAGCCAGTTGATAAGGCCATCGTCACTTTTCTGGGCGGAGGAGACAGAAGAAATGAGCCAGTCCCTGTCAAGGAACCAGCAGAAGTGGAAGACATTGAGGATGTCGAACACGGATAGGTCGCAAGAGAGACGAAGCATAGTGGGCGAGGAGAGGGGCAGGGGTGACTAGGTCAACAACCCTAAGCCCAGAGATAGGAGTATGAGAACAAGAAGGGATGCCTTCTTCTTCAGTGGCCATGGCCTACATCTTCATTGAGAAACTCCCTCCTCTGTCTGAATGTCCCCCCCTTGGAATTGAGGCCATCTCTTCCTTGGATGTTACCCCTCCTCCCCATCCTATTTCCAACCCCTGCACAATTGTTCGCTCAGACTTTGACAAGGGCGACGATAGGGCCTGTGACTTTGCCACTTACAAGCACCTCTCCCTCCTCTTGAGTCGTGGCTTTGACGTGGCCACCAATTTGGACTCCGGCTTGCTCCCACGGTCTGCCTGGCTGGCCCTAGTGATTGACCTTGCCATTTCCATCCACCATAGTGTTCATGTTACCCACGGTGATTCCGTTACCCCTGCTGCCCTTAATGAGCTTGATGCAGACGATACTGCCATGTTCAACCTTGGCATTGAGGTATTTGAGTCCCTCTCTGAGTACTTTGGAAACTACAAGGATGACCCTGATGAATGCTCATGTGCGCATTGCCTGGAGCAATGCTGCAAGCCTGTCACGATGGCACACCTCGAGTCAGTCCTCATATTGTATGATCAGAACATTTATGCGGCACATCACACCATTGTCAACCAACAGTTGCATGAAGTCTCGGAGAAATCCGAGGTGTGGGTCACCAACCAACTCACCAACCTCAAGGCCGCATTCACCACCCTTATCATCGAGTCTGCTAACTCTAACGAGTTCATTGAGAACATGGACCCCCTTCTTGCCAACTGGGTCCATGTGAACAGGCTTAACACTGTAAAAGAAAAAGGTACTGACATTCAGTAGGTAAAATTGATGAAATTCAACAGTTTTTCACATGAAAATCCAGGAATCTGCACCATTCAGTACTTTGCTGCGACTTTTTTGAAAATTTGTCAGTAGGCTAAGTACTGAAATTACAAAGAATCTGTACCATTCAGTATGCCAGACTACTGAAATTCAGTACCTTTTTCTTTTATAGTGTTAATCTCCATGAAAACGCCCACAACATCCTTCTTGACAACATGGTCTCCGATTGCATCGTTCCATAGGCCAAAGAGTGGCTTGTCAAAGCCAAAGACGACATCCTCAACTACCACAGTGAGTTCTTCCAAGCCACCAAGGTAAAAGCCAAAGCGCAAGCTAATGAGGAAGCTCATACATTCTATAAATCCATCCTCCCCAGCCTTGAGGCTGAGTACAAGGCCCACGCAGAAGCAGAGGCATCTTCATGTTACTAGGAGACACTCGACCACCTCAAGAACACATATCAGCTTGAACTTGACAAGTTCAAGAACCAAGCCAAGATCGAATTGACTGAGCAGAAGGCTGCAATTCAAGAGGCTGCAGAGAAATCCATTTCTGTGCTGTCTAAGCCTTCTGCTAAGTCCAAGAAAGGTAAACGGTTCGACCCAGTCAACCAAACTTCTTGCTCACGCTCTCGTGCACCCTCTATTTCTTTGTCATAGGCTGCCTCTCTAGCTCTCCTTTCGGACATTGCTCTTCCCACCACCCCCAAGGCTCAAATCATAGCCTTGATGGAGTCGGCTCCCATCGAGGTTATGCCTAAGGCCATTTCCTTCACTCCTTCTTCCTCTTCTGAGTCCTCTGTGGCACCCACTGACCTCGCCTCTTTGCTTGCAGCAATCCAATTGTCTACTGCTCAACAGGTCTCTGCTCTTAAGGAGCATATCCATGAGTTGGTTGGAGCCCAGCTTGCCCCTGTCGTCTCCAGGCTAGATGCTTTGGAGAAGGACACTTACAGGGGCACTTGGGGACAATGCCCCAGTGTCCCAGATAATGACGATTTCGTCATGGACTTCACCAGTAACACTGATGACTTTGGGGATATGGATGTCATTCCCCCCTTCATTGAATCTATTTTCCGCTGTCTTTACCAGATTCCACCATCTCTCTTGGCCACCAACTTCACTATCAAGTGCCGTGTGCTCCTCAAGTTGATAGACCACCTCTTCCTTGGGGATTTTGCTGACTCTTTCCCTAAGGTAGACCCACGCTTCTTAACCTTGCCGCCCGACATGAAACAGGCTTTCATTGACAAGTGGACATCACACACCAAACAGACAGGTGCCCCACTTCCCCTTACCTCTGACCATGGACACGGCAAATGCTGTGTTGATCCCCTCGGTCCCTCCTCAGTGCTTGTCTCTGGATGAGATAGTGACCTGTGTGTGCCCAACTTCGTGAGCGGTGCCGGCAGAAATGTACCTTCAACCATTGCTGGGAAAGATGGGCGGATTGTAGCTGCTGTATACCCTACTGGTGTAGTAAGTTACGCGTCAGTTTCCGCTGCCTGTCAGCCCATTGTCCATGTGCCTCGTCGCCCCTCTGCCCCTGTAGTAGAGTCTTTTACAGAGTTCCTGCCCATGGCTGGGGATGTGCTGTCCCACCCCATTACTGTTCAGTTATCTTTGAACGACACAGATGATGACGGTTGGTTCACCACTCCCCCGCCTGGCTGTTGCAGTCGTTGCCAGGCTGCATATGTCCATCGACAACAACAATCCCATGCAGCTATCCCCGGTGCCACCGCCCCCGCCCCTTCCACCCCTTTGGCCTGGTCACCAACGCCCCCGCATGTTGAGCTAACCAAGGCAGACCTTGACAAGCTTTCAAAGGAGGATGTGATTCGCACATTCAATGCCCGCTTCAACAGCAGCATGCCTGCGAACACTCACCTGACCACAGATGCTATCATTGTGTCCTATGTCGCCAAGACTGGCGCCCCTTCCCCCAAACCGAAGCCAGCCCCTCGTGCCGCTGTCCCCCTGTCTACAATGGAGTACACTGTCGTTTGCAACCCCACCATGCTTGGGTTCGCCAAGGTTACTTCATGTATGCATGATGTGCCCTCTGTGGTCTGCAGTCTGCAGCATGGCCTTCGCCAACAGTTCCCTACTGGTCAACGCCCCACTGTCACTTTGATCGGTGGCCGGTGTGGCGCCCAGAACTCTTCCAATTTTGTTCTTGTTTTCGATGGTGCACCTGAGAGGTCGGCAGTCAACCAGTGCCATCAAGTCTTCCATGACTTTTTCGGACAGGACTGCATAATCGTGCCTCAGAAAGGCTCCTGCATCCTCCTTTACCATGTCCCTGTCTGTTGGATGGAGTCTGGTGCCCTTGCTTTGCCCAATGACCTCCTCCACGAACTCAGCCTGAACCAGGTGTTCCGGGGAGTTACCATGTTCTGCAAGCCTCACTGGCTTAAAACCGATTACGAGGGCAACCTCGGATCTGTCGTGATAACCTTCCTTGACGAGGATGGCTCTATCACCTCTAACGCGGTATGCTCCCTGGTGTATATGTTTGGGGGGGGGGGGGTGCCACTGCATATAAGTTCAATTCTCTCCCCCTCCTTTCTCAATGTGATCGCTGCTGGCACTTGGGACACACCTCTAAACGGTGCTCCAGACCTCGTACCTTGTTGGTCTGCAGTATCTGCGGTGGTTTCCACCGCACTGCTGATCACCAGTTCAAATGCTCGAATGTGAAGAAGCATTCTACTCTCAAGTGTAACTGCCCACGCTCCTGTCTGGTAGTGGAGAAGGGAGAGGCCTTGGGTTAGGGTTAGTAACCTTAACCCACGGCCC
Source organism: Russula foetens (assembly GCA_003316565.1). Classification (NCBI taxonomy): domain Eukaryota; kingdom Fungi; phylum Basidiomycota; class Agaricomycetes; order Russulales; family Russulaceae; genus Russula; species Russula foetens. Next base: position 10,418 of record QFFA01001998.1, on the reverse strand, counting down.
AGCTGATTTTGAAACGCTTACTAGGCTTGCTTAGAGGGCTTGGCTCAGAGCAGCTTAGTGAGCTGCTGCAACACTACTCAGAATGTTTGTGTCAATGGTAGAAGGCTAAGTTAAAGGGGGTATCTGTGGAATTGAGAGAATATGGTCTGATACAAAAAAAATGGAACATACAGAAATGGCCTGGTAAAGTCTGTACACAGTAACACAGTAATATTCCTTTGGAATCCTTCCCAATACAAATGTGGCCAGCACACACACACTGCATGCACCAAGTGCAAGGAACACAGGCAGCAGTGTAATAATGGGCAGAGGTGGCAGTAGTAAATACAAAAAAGCTGCCAACAAGCTCAATGCCACAGATGATATGGATAAAGCCTGATCATGATGCCATTGCCTATGCAGCCTGATTTGGATGAAAGCTATTCCTTTTTCATTTGGGTCTCTTTGAATTGTTCAGGTCAGTGGGTCATTGAAAGATAAACTGAGACAGAGGATCACCTTGGAGGGTTGTTTGTGGCAACTTGAACAATGAACCACTAAACTGGATAAAAGCACCATAAAAAGAAGCACACCAGCAATTCTTCTGATCTTCACAATCACCTCAGCAAGTGGCAGCATACTTGAGCATGAGAGCAGGATCCCTTCTTGTTCTCCTACCACTACCATTGGGTTCAGGGTTGTTGGCCTAGTCACCTCTGCCCTCCTACTCGCTCACTATGTGTCTTTCCAACGACCCCTCCATGTTTGACATCCTTAACTTCTTCCATTTCCGCTGGTTCCTCTCCAAGGACTGGCTCATTTCCTCGATCATCTCTGTGCAAAAAGACGATGATGGCCTTATTGACTGGATCAAGCTCAAGCCTGAGGCCCACCTTCATCTGGTGCAATCCGCCTTCAAACTCATCCCCTCGTCCCCTACCATACCCACTGCCAAGGTCAAGCAGTGTATGTTCGTCTTTCTTATTGAGTTCCTCAACAGGGCCCGTCTTTCGACAGCCTTGTTTTTTGCCCTTCCTCCCCCCACTGGGAGGTGCTGCAAGAGGACTCATAAGCCCCAGGATCCTGGTCCAGACCTGCCTGCCCCTAGGGTGCAGGCAGTTGACGCCATGGCGCTCAATGATCTGGACTGGCCCCTGTCTAGCCCCTCTGCCCTGTGCCCCAAGTGTGCTCTTGGGCCCCAGCCCCCCTTGCCTGTCGACATCCCTAGTGTTAGCACTGGGGACCCTCCTTCAGGAGGAGCATCGGCTAGTAGGGATGTGGCTTTGGAGCCCTCCTGGGTAGGTTCACCAGTCTCAGCATGGGCTCTCAACTCTGTGGGCTCTCCCCCTTCCCTCTTCCTCCCTTTCCCACTGCCTAGCCCCTGGACCTCCTTCGAGGTCTCTGGCAGATCAATCAGCCTCCACTGGTTGCCCTCTCCTGTAGCTGGCCAGAAGCAGCCCCCCTCCTCATCTCCGCCCCCTACTGATGGGCCCCCTGTGCCCACCTCTCCTCTCCCTCTTGCTGGCACCCCCACATCCTGGGTTGCACCTGACTGGCATGACTGGGTTGCAGCGTGTCATGCCCATATCAGTTCGCGGAACAAGCAGGTCCTCCAAGGGGACATCATAGTGGCATCCATCGCCCTTGCCTCCCCTCCTCCTCCTCCTTCCTCTGGCAGTGCCCCCCCAGTCTAGTGTGTGGCCAGGCTGCTTGGAGCACTGCATGCTGCCATAGTCGTATGGCCAAGCACCCTTGGGCTTCCTCTCTTTGCTGCAGCAGCTAATACCCCCCCACAATGCATTCCACTCCTTTCAAGATCCGTCAATTAGTCCCATCCATGAACCCTTATTTATGATTCTCCTTTGTTGATACCACAGGTTACATCCTGCAACACTGCTGGCTGGTGGTGTCCTCTCCTTCACAGCCTGGGCAAGAGATGTGGCCCAGCTTTGCCTCATGCCTGGTTTGGGTGATATCGTGCAATTGACCTCTCCCCCCCTCTGTTGGTTAGGCGGTGTCATGGCAACACTTCGCAATGGCCCCTGCACTTGCACACAATATGGGGCTCCCCTTTTTAGGTAGCCAGTGGTAGGGTTTTCCCTGGTGAGTCTGTAGTCGCTTATGTTTGTCGCCCTTGTCCTGGGCTGCATACATACAAGAGGTCTGTTGTTGGTAGTGTAGTGCTATCAAATACTTTACTGGTTAGTGACAATAAACCTAATTGCAAGAAATAAAAAAATAAAAAAAGAGCATGAGAGCAGTTGTGAGAAATGACTAGACACAGTTGATGACTGCTGGAGGTAAAGTAGGAGGGCAGATACAGGTTGGTGAGGCTGCTGTTGTTGTGGTAGGCAGACAGGTGCTTGGTTTTGTGGAAGAGGTATTTAACAGGTTAACATCTGTCCTTGAGCTTAGCAAGGCAAGAGAAAGACAGTCAGTCTAACTCACAGAGGTTAGAAGTCTCCCCAGTTTACCAAATGATAATTACCACTGTCAGATCCTTTCTCTTCCTCTTACCACCACCACTGGGTCAAGGGTTGTTGATTTATCATCCCTTCCCTCCCTCATCATCAACATGAAGCTCTCTTTTTTTTTTTTTTTTTGGCATTCACCAGTAGGGCATCTGGGATAATTCTGCCCAATTTCCTACTATAAAATGGAGTCTGTAATGACCTGTACATAAAGCAGCTGCAAACAGAACCTAAGTGACCTGAAATGTACACAGTGGCTGCTCACTGGGGGTACCCTGTCACCGCTGGGTAACTTAAGACTTGGTGAGAGAGAAAAACAAGGCGAAACACAACGTGATATTCAGCAAGTAGGGGGGAACGCGACACAGATTTGACTTAGCCTTACAACTACGCAGTAGGCTACCTTTTTATCGTACACTACCGGTTATCTCGGGGCCCGCTCAGAACGCAACTCCTAAGTCGATATGACTACCTTCCTCTTCTCTTTCCCACTGGTCCGGTTCCCAACTCTTACCTTGGCTCTTGAAGTCCTGAGTGCCGGTTATATCACCTCCCTCATTAGGCTGAAAGTCCTCTTTCAGTATGAAGGTCTTCGAGGTGCGACACGCACTTCTTCCAAGCTCCATGAGGTCGCACAAGGGGATGTGCCATGGTGAGTGCTTCCAGCTGCGCGAGCTTTTTGAAGACTTGGGCAGCTTCGAGCCGGCTTTGGACGAGGCTGCATGAGTATTTGACCGAATCGAAGGCAACTTGGACTCGATCCAAGTCGGCATAGAGCACTCCCAGCTCGTCATCGAGGGCACGATAACAAATGATGTCGGCGAGGATCCCCCAGTCATCGAGATCGGAGGTGGCATCCTGCATGGTGTTATAGACGTAGGCGGGTCTGCTAAGTAACTGGCGGAACCAAGTAGGCATGGGTTGGAAAGGGGTGCCAATGGCGTAGGTGGGGGTGCAGTAAATATCCGTGATGGTGGGCTCGTCCTCAGGTCCATCCTGCGGCCCGAGCATCGCCATGCGTCCATCATCGAGCTGCTTAATCCACCTGGCAGGACGAGAGTTTCCGTCATCAGTGGGGACAGTAAGGTGGGGGTAGCAGTCATTAACGATGTAACCTTCGGGTGCAGAGGTTCGTTTCGGCCTTCCAATGGGCCGGTCGTCGTGGCGGATGTCGTGCTCATAGTATTTGACCTTTTCGTCCAAAGTGCGGATTTGTTGTTTATACTCTTCACAAGTTTCCTTGTGTTCCTTAGCGCGCTTGTGGATTGTGGCTGCCAGCGATTGTGTGAGGGACATAGTGAGCTGCATACCAACCTCGTTGGCTAGGTCGAGGATGGCCATGGCAGAGCGAGGGGAAACAGGGTCGGCATCTTTGGCTCCCTCAAACAGGTTATCGACGATGTCAAATGCTTGCCTATGGAGCTCGGATCGAACCTGGTGTTGGTGAGTAGGCATGTCGGGTGACACGGGGCGAGTAGAGGCTAGGGATTCGATAGACAGGTTGGGGGATGCGGCAGACATGATAGGTGACTAGAGAAACTGGGAGTAAGCTGTCCTGTTTTTATGGCGGTACGATGCTTCTGATGGTATTCACGGACGAGGTCGGGGGCATGCATGTGTTCCGGGGAGACCCATTCGTTATCGCTATTAGGAAAGCCCTTCCATTTGATGAGATATTGCAGGCACCGTCCTCTGCTGGTTAGCCGGTAGTCGAGAATTCGCTCGACTTCTTGTTCCTCCTCTCCATCTATGATATCGGGGGCCGGTCGGGAGAAGTTGGGGCCATGAGCTGGCATCTCATAATAGGGAGAGAGTAAAGACGCATGAAAGACGTTGTGGATTCTCCATGTGACCGGGAGCTCTAGCTGGTACACTACCGGGGAGATCACCTTGCTGATCCTGAAAGGCCCGTAACGTCTTGAGTCGAGTTTTGATACATGATGAGGTAATCGGAGATGTGTTGCCTCTAGCCATACTCGATCCCCTTCGTTGTATGATGCTGTGGAGGGTGGTGTTCTCTGGGCTATGTGGTTAAGAGCTTTCGTGGCAGTAGCACAGTGATTGATCATCGATTGAACTCTTTCTTCGGTCGTTTGATTGGGGGTGATAGGGAAAGAGGACGGGACAAGAGTGGGTTCATAGCTGAGAAGGATTTGATTGGGCGATAAGCCAGTAGTGGCGTTCTTTCGGTTATTGTGGACTGCTGACGCGATTGTCAACCACTCGATCCAATCTTCTGGATGTGCCAATGTGACGAGTTGCAAATATTGCTCAACCCACTGGTTCTTTCACTCAGATAGCCCATCCGTCTGGGGGTGGAATGCAGTGGACAGGTTTTGCTGAATCCCCAGTTTCTGAGTTAGTGCTTTACCAAAATGCGAAGTGAAACGTGGGTCACGATCGGAAATCATCTTGGTTGGAAGTCCAAACCATCGGTAGACGTTATTGAGGTAGAGCTGGGCTATTCCAGGGCCAGTAATGGATGTGGAGCAGGGTAGGAATACTGCCACTTGAGAGCATCCTTGATCAACAATAGTGAGGATAGCGTCATACCCCTTTCGGGGTGGGAGTCCAGTGATGAGGTCCATTGCGATTTGTTCGAACAGTCACACGTCCGGCAGGGTTCCAATACGATACAGGGGATTCTTCCTCCGGTGAGTGAGGATCTTGCTTTGCTGGCATATGGCGCATCCCTTGACATAGTCAGCGATCCACTCCTTCATTCCTGGCCAATAATACCATTCTTGTACTCGCCACAAAGTTTCGTCTCGCCCTGGATGACCGGCAAGAGGGTGGTTGTGGTATATGTTCATAAGCCCCCTGCGCACTTCAGTGATTGGAGGAACATTAATGATTTTTGTGGTTCGGATATGTTCCGGAGGTATCATCACAACCGCTTGATTGTCGTCCTTTCCCTTATCAGTGTTTGGTGGGCAAGATAAGAAGTCCAAGGGGATATTGGCTTTCCCAGGAATATGTTTCAGGATATAGTCGTATTCCTGCAGGTCTGCATGCCACCTAGCCATATAGCGTGTCAGATTTTGGGGCGCCTTCCAGTACTGGAGGTTGGCATGGTCAGTAAGAATTGTAAATGGGGTTTTAGTCCATCCCAGATATGGCCTCCAGTGGTTTAGTGCTTTTATGATGGCTAGGAGCTCTCGCTCGTATATATCGTAATTCCGTTCGGTTGGGGTAAAAGTGGTGGAGTAATATGCGATCGGGTGCAGTTGAGGCTTGCCTTTGTTTTTCCCATTTTGTTCTTGGGATAGGACTGCTCCTAAACCGTAGGCTGAGGCGTCGGTTTGTAGAAAAAAGGGTTTTTGGAAATTCAGCTGGTATAGGACGGGAGCAGAGCACATTCGGGTTTGTAGTGCGTGGAATGCTTGTTCTTGGGGTTCTCCCCAGTGCCAAGGTACAGCCTTTTTTGTGAGGTCGAGAAGTGGACATGCTATGGCTGAATAGTTTTGTATGAAGTAGCGGTAGTATCCAGTGAAGCCAAGGAAGGATCAGACGTCGGTAACCGTCCGAGGGGTTGGCCAGGTCAAAACCGTTTTTGTCTTTAATGGGTCCATCTGAATAACTCCCTGACCGACCCTGACTCTGAGGTATTCTATTTCGTCCTGTTCAAATGAGCATTTCTCAATTTTTAGGTACAGATCATTCCGTTCAAGGATGTCGAATATTTCGTGGACAATTTTCCAGTGTCATTGCACATGTTGCTCTTCCGTCTCAAGGGGAAGTCTTTTAGTGTGAATAACCCCGTCGTCCATGAAGATTGAGAAGACACCAGCAGCTACCCATATGCGGTACATGGCATTAACCATCATCTGAAATGTGGCCGGGGAATTAGTGAGGCCGAAGAATATCACTAATGGTTTGAAAAGCCCTTCTGGTGTGAGAAATGCCGCTTTCCATTCGTCCCCTTGGTGGATGCGTACATTATTGTACCCCCATCAAACATCGAATTTGGTGAATAGGGTGCATCCTGCTAGTCGATTGATTACTTGGGGAATTAGGGGGGATACATTACGGTTTCGGAGCATCTATTTATTGAGGGGTCGATAATCTTGTACCGGTCAGAGTTTGCCATCCTTTTTCTTTACAAAGAAGAAGTTTGCTGCATACGGACTTTTTGATTCGCATATTGTTCCCTGGGCAAGATGCTCTTTTACAAAACAATGGCACTCCTCGATCTTCTCTTGGGTGAGGGGAAGTAATCGTCCTGGTAGTGTGGCTGGTGCGTTTGGCAAGAGCTCCATTGCATGGTCCCATACCGAGTGCTTTGGTAGTTGTTGGGAGGCCGCCTCACTGAAGATTTTGCTATGGCGTCGATACTCCTCAGGTAAGCCAGGTATGTCTTCACTTGAGCCTTTGACTGTGACTCGGCCAACAAAGTAACGGTCACTCATTCGGAGGGGTTGTGGGCAGTTCCTCGTTCTTGGGACAAACACCGCCCGGGCTGCATCCGGCGCTTGGGCAACAATGGGGAGTTGAGAGCTATCGATCCAACCTCATCTCCAATCGATTCTGGGTTGGACAGCTGCAAACCACGGGTATCCTAGGATAGCTCGATGTTCACCTAGGTCAGTGAGGAAGAATCACATTCGTGTGAGATTGGCTCCCGTTCGCACCAAGAGGTCAGTGTAGTATCGAAGCTCTCCTCCCTTATTTGGGGTACCATCCACATTGTATAATTTTCGAGGTTCATCCAGGTATTTGATGGGTAATTTTAACCACCGGGTGTATGACAGGTTCATAAAGTTCTCGGTCGCTCCTGAATCGATCAAGGCGACCGTTTCGGCTCTTTTTGTAGTGGAGTGTACATATAATCGCAAGGTCATTGATTTCCGGTGAGATATGTATACATCAGTGCTACTTAGCTTGATCAATGCCGACCTGATCAAGCGGGCAGAAAATCCTTGTTTTCATCTCCTCCCATTTCTTGGGCCAAGCGTCCCAGGTCCTCTGGTTTCAATGCACTAAGTTCTCCTTTAAGCCATGTGATGGTGCTCTGGGGTTCTTCTGGAAGAGGTTGTTCTCCACCGTAGTTCTGCCCATCGTCGAAGTCGATAAGGTTAGCTCCAGAGCGTTGTTGCAGGCAGTTACAAGCGAAATGTCCTTCCTTGCCATACTGAAAACAGATGACGGGTCGTCGGGTCTGCTGGACGATGCGTCCTTGGGCACCTCCTCGTCCGCCTCTCCAGGTAGGAGCATGGGTACGTCCAAGGTCCATGGGCACCAGCATATTGTTCATCCATCGGGGCGCGTTTGTGGAGTTATACTGCTGAGGTGGTTGCGTGCGTGGCTGTTGCTGCGGTTGGGTGAAGAAGGGCCGGCCTTGATTCAGGGCTCTAGTAAAATAGTTAGGACGTGGTGGCGGTCCTCCTCTTCCGGGTGTGTATCTTTTACCAAGAATGTCATCAATGAGCATGTGCGAGCAGGTGATATCAATGGCCCATTGTTTAATCTCCACATACATTTGCGGCATCGGTGGTTTGTACACATCAAGCATGACGGAGGGGGAAAGTCCTTTAATGAAGTAATGAGTAGTGGCATCGTCGCCCTGAGTGTAGCCAGCAAGGCGGGTGAGTTCTTCAAAAGACACGATGTATTGATCGATATCGGGGAAGCGCATGCGATGGGTTTCAATTTGAGTACGCGCACGGTTTTCGTGCTGGGTATCTTGATACTGGGTGCGAAATTCAAGCAAAAACTGGTCCCAAAGCGCAGGGACGTTGTTGATGGCCGGGTTTAGTCCGTCGAGCATTTCTCCCATCTCTCGAGCCCAAGCTTGGGTTTCATCGCCTTGAATGTGCGAGAGCATGAACACAATTTTCTTTATCGGTGAGTTGAAACCGGTAACATCGTGGTTGAGCCGAAGATAGGCTTTAACTTGGTCAATGAAATGATCAGCCTTTGTACAATTGCCAAGGAAGATTGGGGGTGGTTGACCCATAGGTCTGACATCAGCACCGACGTTTACAACTTGGTATGCATTTGGTGTGTGTGTGGGCGCGCCACCGCCGGGCGCACCTCCTCCACTACCTGGAGCACCTCCTTCTGGTCCTCCTCCTCCTGGGGTACCTCCACCAGGTCCTCCACCTCTGGAAGCTCGTCGGAGGGCTCGATTGAATATGCTTTGGACACCTGTGGCGTCAATAGGGTTTTGCGGATTAGTGCTTTCCAACATTCCACTGGATCCTGGGGGAACGGTCGTCGTAGTGGTTTGAGTGAGGGTTGCTGTAGTCGACATTATGGGGGGAAGGGATGGGACATGAGCAATAGGGGTGATGGGTGAATTGCGGATTTGTTGGTTTGTCGAGCTGGGATCAAACAGTTGTTCATCGTCGCTATCTTCCTGAGGGTTGTCTTCTTCTGAGCTAACGTCGCTAGCTGTTTTCCGTTCAGCAGTATCGGCCTCAATGTTGATATCCCAGGTGTTGAGTCCGGGTAGTTCTTTTCCTAAGGCGAAGGTTTTCTTTCTGTCGCTGTACAAGAGCTGGTACCAGTGATTCTCAAAATATATGACTGTGGTGGTTGCTCCTTCTGTGTCCAGTGTTTCATCGTCGCAGAGTACAGGTATAGGAATCATATGCCGAGTTTGTTCGGGCGGGAGGATAGCTACTTGTCGGTTTGGTCGTGACCAGACTTGGTCTTCAGTAATGAACCTCGGGCCTCTACCCGATGAAGTATTGGTGCGGACACTCTCTTTGCTTCCGCTAGCCGTGATAGAAGAAAGTCAAATCTTATGTCACCGCTGGGTAACTTAAGACTTGGTGAGAGAGAAAAACAAGGCGAAACACAATGTGATATTCAGCAAGTAGGGGGGAACGCGACACAGATTTGACTTAGCCTTACAACTATGCAGTAGGCTACCTTTTTATCATACACTACCGGTTATCTCGGGGCCCGCTCAGAACGCAACTCCTAAGTCGATATGACTACCTTCCTCTTCTCTTTCCCGCTGGTCCGGTTCCCAACTCTTACCTCGGCTCTTGAAGTCCCGAGTGCTGGTTACATACCCACTGCCCCCAACCCAATAAAGGAAGCCATGGCTGTGCATAGCCAGAGGGCATATAGGGGCTTACCCATGACACCAAAGAGGGAGAGAGCAGTCAATGCACAACATCACTCCAGGGAAGGGGATGGCCAGGCCACTTCTCCCAAGGGTAGTGACTTGACCAAAGAGAGCAAAGTGTTAAAGGAGTGTTGAGGAAGAGGAACATGAATGATAAATGTCACTTGGACAATGGATATGGGCAATGCTAGGAGAAAGGACAGACAGAGAGAAGCCTATAGCTGGCACAACACATTGGCACAAGGGCAATGCCCAGAGGGAGACACTCAGCTGCACAGAGAACACAGCATGCTGTCGCGAACTTACTACTTTCTATGAAAAGCAGTGGGGAGCGACGGAGTACTTGAGTTGGAGGTGACTGTACCAGAGGATGAGGAGCGAGAAGGATAGGCAGAGAGTGATAAGATGCAAAAGGTGAATCTGGAGGAAAGGCTCCAGAGTGGACAGTGGGGGGTAGACAAGAGAATAGTCTGGGGACTATTCGCTACAATTCACAGGTCTTATATACTAATACAGGGTGGTCTGTGCGCAGCTTTTAGGGCCGGCACCAGTACAGGTGACAGGTGTAATCTATCCATATATGGTACACGGTCAGGAGAGTCTATGGAGAGGCTATCAGATCTTATCGGGGATTTGGGGAAATCCAAGATCTGCTGAGGTTCCCGATATGGGACGTACTCTGGAGAGGCTATGGGGAATCCCCTGGGGAATCCCAAGATCTGATTGGGGATTCCCTTTGTCTTGGTAAGCGTTCTTTGGCTTGGTAATCTTGATGACCTTCCAGGTATTGGTCAATGGCTTAGTAACTCGTCCAAAGCGGACGGGATCACGTGCTCTCTGATCACGTGATTGGCCTGGGTCATGTGACAGGTCATGTGACCTGGAAAGTG
>QFFA01001995.1:0-11778 GCA_003316565.1 Russula foetens | reverse complement strand
CAAGGTATTTCGAAATAGAATGGTCCTATTCTATAACTCCCGCGTTACATGCACGTTCGTACGAACTCAAAATCACGACTAACCATGGGCGTAGGCATATAATAGTCAGGTAATTGATGATTATGGTGCCGCCACGTTGCAACCCTCGGTGTTGACGTGATATGAACCCCTTTATTGTTTCTCCCAGTGGCGCATCATGATCAATTCGCCTCTTCCTTTTTTCCCAGCCCTATTCTGGAAATATCACCCAATTGAATGAGTTGCCGTACTAGGGGCCCAGGCGAGCCATTGTGTCTACGTACATTTTGATGCAACCTACTAGGCAAGATAGGTGAGTTGGTAACAAGCATGCCAGCATGGGTGTGCATCCTGCGGTGTGCAAGGGCGCAGACACAAAAGACGGACTACATTACATGAGCACAGGGAACCACTGGAAAAGTAACTACATCCCACCCTAGTATACCATGCGTGAGCGCAATGACTGAGGGAGCTCTGGGACAGACTACTAGTACAAGGTACTATGAAACGGCGCAAGAGATCTATGAATCTAGTGTTCAAGCCATTCAGGAACTGGGGACTGGGTGGACGCAAAAGTAGGCTATGATAAGTCGAGCGATGATGGGCAATGACCTCTTACGCCACCGTACAGGCTCAGTACAGATATCAATCCAACAATGGATGGTGTGTTGTGTGTTGGCTCCATAAAGAAGGAAAGGGCGAGATGAATATGGTTTCCATGAGTCTCCATGCACCGATCATAAACCCAGCGATGGTTAGGCAGTTCCATATCCTTTACGCAAGACAGCAAACAAATTACTCCCTAGGGGCCAACACGGTTTGGATGACATCAAGGCTGTCGCAGAAATGGCGATCGGCCCCCTAGGACACTTAGCTAACATAAAGTAGATAGTCATTTATCTTATCACACGGACACTTAGGACAGCGCTCGCAGCGCTAGCACGTACAGTAAAAGGCACCTTAGCTTACTAATCAAGTCGGTTCTTGTTCGTTCCCCCCCCTCGCGCGCGTTCGCTTGCAAATTGGAGACATTGAGCTGTTATCGCGCTAAAACGCTGAATTGCTACAGGTTATGGGCCCTGCCCTAGCATAGCTCAATCACCATGTCCCTCCCTGTCAACATCCCACACCTCAAAGAAGATGGCAGCAACTGGGCTGCCTTCGCCACGCTTTTCCGAGGGGCCATGCTGGCCACCCACCACTGGGATCACTTCGACGGAACCACCACACGTCCCACTGCGAGGGATGCGGTCAACCCCACCAGCGCGGAACGGGAGGCCATAAAGGAATGGGCACGCGACGACGCTCCCGCGCGACACCTCCTGAACACGAGGCTTGCAGACCGAACCTTACTCTGCATATTGGGTCACAAAACAGCAAAGGCGCGATGGGACGCGCTCATAGAAGTGTTCGGGCACCTGGGTAACCCGAACGACAACACCCCCGAAGGAGTCGCTCACTCGGAGCTGGACTCGACACCTGGGGAAGACACCAACATAAACCCAAACGCCCGTGCGCACCTTGAAGGTGCGGGGCCAGGACTTTGGATGGACGTGGAGGAAGACCACTCGCTCGAGGTAGAGGAGGAGGGGATCGCCGGGAAAAATGCCAGCGTCGAGCGGGACATGGGTCCCCGCGTCGAGCTGCAAAACCCCGGGGTCAGCCCCCTTGCCACGCAAGAGGATGTCGGGTCCCTCGCCCCACCATCATCATCATCATCATCACCACAATCACCCACTCCCGAGGCTGCTAGCATGCAGTGCTCACCGAACGTCAAAGAGGAAGTAGCTCACGCGCACCCCGACCGTGTGGAGCCAGACCCTCTGATGGACGAACCAGACTCGGACAACGAGGCCGAGGAAACCTTCCGCGCCAAAACGCTAGGCGCGGAGGATGAACATGCCCTCGACTGGGCCGGACTCGATGGCCGGCTGGTCAAGGAAGGGGAGGAATGGGACGCCGATGAGGAGGCTGGGCAAATCACCACGCAGCTCGTGGGGGATGCCCCTCACATTGATTTCACACCCATTCCCCACAACGCGTCGCGCGCGCCCGCACCCTGTCACACCCTGGCAGCTCCAGGAGCACCAGATGAGGAGGAAGACCCCCTCCGAAACGTCACCCCGCATGGAGAGCACGCCACCAAGAAGTTTGGCCGGACACTCCTGGAGCGAGTCCGAGCCATGGGGCATGCAATTTGGCTGCCAAAACCATCACCGAGGGGCCGCAACGTCCGGGCTCACGACCCCGATGGTCCCAAACCAAACACCCACGCACATCAAGCCCAGAGACACAGCTCTGGCACCAACGCGCTCGCCCACCCACCCTTGGAGCAGGACGCACAAGCGGCGTCAGCAGCTCAGCTCGAGGGGGAGGAATTATGGGGAACGGCCATGAGCAGTGAGCAGGCTGCTGCGCCGAGGACCCCCTCATCGTTTTTCAACACATCATCGCCGCTCGTCACGCCCGCTGACTCGGAGGCCACACCACCAGTCCTCAAGCCTCTCTCAGAGCTGAAGGACGCCAAAGTCCAGCCGCGCACATGCACACGCACGCGCGCACCCAAACCCTTGTGCATCGCGCCCGAATTTCAGACCGGGAGAGTGGTGCACCCCGGCACCTCCCCCCCCTCTCCTCGCACCCAGCTTGCAAGCCCCTGGGGCCTTCGTGGAAGACCCAGACGAAGCAGGGGGAGTGGCGACAGAGGAAGACAGCGCGCGGGCACCACTCGGAGGCCCCAACAGCGGAGAGTCGACATTCGCGGCCGGAGACCGCAGACACAGATGCACCCGACCCCTGCACGCTCGCAGAGGCAAAAGCACAACACGGAGGCACCGTGCGCCCATCGCAGCTGGCGTCCATTGATGCCTTCACCCCCCTCTCTCCACAGACCAAGTACCCGCGAACACAGTGGGGTACCCCAACACACATGCAGCGCGCCCAGTCGCGCAAGAATTCAGTCAAACGGGCAGTGTCAACGCCCATGCAGACGAGGCCCATGTCGCAGCAACGTGGCCAGCAGCATTGCCAGGAGCTGGCGCGCCATACTTGGGCGCGCATCCCCCACCGACGGTGGCATCACCACCACCCCTCATTCTCGAAACAGCGCGCCCAGTCGCGCAAGGACTCGAGCGGGCGGCGTTGACCATGTCGACATACACACAGTGCCCTGTGTCGCAGCCAGCCCATGCACACCCACCAGGAGGCAGTCGAGCGGATCCTCTGCTACTCCCTCAGCAAACGCGACCCGCATTTCACACACGCGGAGGTCAGAGGCCCACAGAAGGGCTACCCAAATGCGACGGCAGCATGGCTGTGGACCGGCGCACCACCAGGGTGCGCGTCCCCCATCACCGAGAGCGGGCACATCGCACCGACGCACGGCGGCAAGGAGGCATCATGGCCTCACAGCCCCGCGTCTACATCTTCTGGCCCCCACCATCTATCTTTTCGAGCAACCAAGCAGTGGCCATTGCGACCACGCGTGAGTGGCGCAACCACTACCACCCCCACACCGAGCACATTGCGTGCTATCACCGGACCCACCAGGTCATCAAGAACGGGCTTCCCTGCCCTACCCACTGCCACACGGGCAACACATGCGGTGGCCGACATGCCCACCAGCCCTCTCTTTCCGCCAAGGGTGAGGCACTTCGTCGCATCCCCTGGATCGTGCGCGAAGTGAGGGGGAGTGTCGCAGAAATGGCGATCGGCCCCCTAGGACACTTAGCTAACATAAAGTAGATAGTCATTTATCTTATCACACGGACACTTAGGACAGCGCTCGCAGCGCTAGCACGTACAGTAAAAGGCACCTTAGCTTACTAATCAAGTCGGTTCTTGTTCGTTCCCCCCCCTCGCACGCGTTCGCTTGCAAATTGGAGACATTGAGCTGTTATCATGCTAAAACGCTGAATTGCTACAAAGGCCTTAACGTTAGTTTCACCCCCATCGCACACAGGAGATTTTGGATGACCTGTAGAAATTGGGTGGCATGGAACGCAATGCTTCGGAGAAGTTGTAAGATGGGACACAACAGCACAACAAAAGCAGAACGAAGACCGCTGCGCGGCATACTAGTGGTGCCGGTGACGAAGCCAGGAATGTATGACCAGAAGAGAAGGCCGAATATTGCTTTTGTTGCAGAAAAGGGCACTGTCCATCGAACCTTCAGGAGGATGAAGAAAGTAAGCGTAATAATCTAGACTCCGATCTGGGTTTGCCACATGGTTGAGCCAGCCTCGGAGTTACCTTGTCAACTTACGAACTCAGCTCGACCCTGGTCAATTGAATTGAACGAACCAAACACGAGTTAGAACATGATGGCACACCACGCTGAAACAACACCATTTATTTGCAACTCGGACCTCGGAAAGTAAGGACATCTTTTGCAGGCCTACATATGATGTGCTGATTCAGCATCTGTCCAGCCATACGATGTGTTGCGTAGAACTTGTAAAATGACACATTGCATATCAAACACGCAAGATGCGATGTTAAACAGGAGGGGTGCCAGTGGTGGAAAATATCGAACGATCCTCAAGCCAGAGTGAATGTCGAGCCGCAAGGCAAGAAACAAGCAGCAATTGAAGAGACCGACAAAGGGTAAAAGTGTGGAGAATTGTTGCTACTGAGGCTTCACGAAGGAATCCAGATGGGAGAGCACCAGAGAGTGGACTCAGACTCAGAGATGCCAGTGGCTGAACGAAACGAGCATGTCCTTGCGTCACGTGACCCGGTCATCCATAAACTGAACGCAACGTACGCAACCCCGGAAGAAAACGACAATCGAGCATCTGTACCAGAGGCGCCGATCTGGCACTTCGATTATATTCACGGCATACGACATGGGCGCTCGACGCCCACGATGTCGACATTGCCCTCGTCGGCGAACTCCCTCGCGCAAGACTTACTCGGCTTGCCCTCTACCACCCTCGACGAGATGCCGCACCAAATCCATGCCGTCGTGCACGTGTACGGCGCCGTTCATCCGCTCCTCGTAAGTTAGCTGACGTGTCCTTCGGCTCGTACCACGCGGCGATAGCCCACCTGAAGACGCCGTCCGCATGATCCGGGACACCCACGTGGAAGTGGTCAAGCTTGTCAAGCTCGAAGGCCGCGAGTCCGAGATGATCGCCTCGACCCGTCCGACGCATCTCCGAAGTCGGCGTACCTGCCACCATAGCACACTTCGGGCTGATGCTCCAGCCCCACGCCGATCTGGTCACCGCACGCAGGGTCGCCGCGCCGTGGGGGCTCAGGTGCTTGGGGGTTCTCTCGCGCTGCAGGACGCCGGAGCGTTATACATCGTCCTCGAGGCGATTTCTCCATCAACTCACAGAGCATCACCACGCGCCTCAGCATCACCACGACCGGCATCGGCGCTGGATTAGGTACGAGTGGGCAGATGCTCTCGTCTGGAACGACGTGATGACGCGCTGGCATGGGAAAAAAAAAGGCCAAGTTTGTACGACGCTTTGCGGACGTCAGACGCAAGTGGGGCCGAGGGGTGCAGTACTACTTCGGCGCTGGGCACAAGGTAGTTTCCCAAATGCTGAAGTGGAGGGCTACCTATGAGGATGATGGTGAGTGGAAGATCTTTCAAGAACAGATGGGGGACAAGAGGTGGCCTGGCACGACTGACTCAGATGGGTTGCAGGAGATAACTCGGGCTCGGGTGTTGTCCGCCCCGAAGGAAAGACGTCATCCTGCTTCAAGTTGGCACAAGCAATGTGAATATAATGCGCATATACGATCGCTGCGGAATATCGAACGAGGGTTCTGGATAAAATGAAACCGTGACATGGCGACTCGGCATTGTATTCGCAAGCGTCAGCCGTTCCAATCAGTCGTCCACCTGACTCCCACGGCCGCTATTCGCTGGGGTTGATGATGAAGGGATAGTGGCGCCTGATGGCACCGGGGATCGAGGCCAAGCTCCTCATCGCTGTTACGCCGGATATGAAACGCGTCCTGAAAACACAAGGCTACAGGCATATGATCTATCCACCGCGGGCCATGGAGGGTTTTCTACCCAGGGCGCAGGTTAGGGCCATCAAGAGATCGAAAGAGAAAAAATATGGAGAGTTTTCCAGACGAGTGTTATTCCGTGTCACGGTCAAAGATTTGCACCAGAGGTCGTCGTTTGTTTTCCATTGCAATACAGTACGAGCTGGTGCCTGCGAAATTCAGTTGAGATAATGTCCAAGATTACCGATGAACGATGCACGTAAACATAGATCTCTTTCTTTGTATTTACCGTGCACGCTGTGATGGTCTGCACAGTGTCAGCGTGGTCTGCAGCAGTCTCGTAATGTCGTAATGTAACTTCGACTTTGTGGCCTCGTTTCTGTCGGTCACACCGATCGCCGTCACGCATGGATCAAACAACGATTTTTCCTATTTCCAGGGTAGTGGTAGTCCCACCTCCCACCGACACTATATAAGGGCACTGAAAATTCGACCCAACAACTTCATCGGACCTACACACAACTGGACGCTGAACGAAACGATATAATACAACGCACTCCACGGCCAACATAAAAAGGCAATCATATCCTCCAAAGCTCAAGTGTTCAAGATGGACCCGGTGTGTCTTCCTAGCTTCATCTGCGCGCCTTTGCTCCCCTACTTTGATTTATGCCCCGCTGCGTTCGTACCGGCACGACGAGTCGTATTTGTCGGAAGTCAGTTCTCTGTATAAGACAACTGCTCTGGCAAATAGACGTCGTGGTGGCTTGAGGGCCATAGCCTTTGGGACGCCGTCCATGGTACCATTCAACCACCCACCTAGATCCGATCCGCTGTATAAGAGGCAGTGATCGCCTTCCTCCTCCCCAGGCAATTGAATGGGACGCATCGGGAGTGTACGTAGGAACTCCCATTCATATGGATGAGAGTTCCTGGCGTACAAACTGAGCCCTTTGGCGGCAGCGGCCCCTTCAGGTTGACCGGGGTATTGGGCGCTCAGGCAATCTTCCGGGTCGTCTCTGTGGGGCTCGCGAGACTCAGAGTATGTGTCTGCTCGCTGACCGGGGGGTTTGCATAGCCCTTGGATTTGCTGTGTGAAGTGCTCTTTTCATCGACTGGAACGACTTCTCTGTTGTGGTGCTCACCTCGAGTCCAGAAGCGTCGCTCACATCGGCTCCGAGACAGATATCTTGGGGGCCCTTACCCGCCAGCGTCTCGTTGGCTCGACTGTCGGACGGGGGTGCCAAGTGTTGGTATTCTTGAAACGCTTGATGCTCCTGGTACGTACAGCCACAGCTGCGAGCGTCCTGGTGGTGTGGAGGGGCCCGCAAGCTTTCGGCCTGCGGGGTGGAAGTGGCAACTGCCTGGTCTTCGAGGGAGACGATCTCGGGTGTAAAATGTAAACCGAGAGCGTTGCCCTTCTCAATGGTCTGGGTCCAGGTATCTTCCCAGTCGGAGAGTGATACATCTTCTGGTACCGAATGCTGTGGGACAATCGAAAACAGGTTCGTGGATAGCTCTAACGAAACACCATCACAGGAATTCGAGGAACAATCAGAGTCAGAACACTCGGGTGCTGTTTCTTCGTAATATCCGGGATTCTGGGGTATGTCGGAACGTTCGAGGTCTGATTTCAGGCTGGGTAGCAGAAGGGGCGAAAGGCTGGGCGTTGAGGGGTTGAAGGTAAACCACTCGTTTAGCACTTCCTGTACCGCTGTAAGCATATAAATGGCATTGTATGGACCATTTTCTTACCTCGAGGGCAATCACGGGCATTTCTATACTGCGCATTGGATGTAGTAATCTGTGATGGAAAAGAGACGTTGATGTATGTTGGAGTAAGGAAGGAAGTCTAGTTTTTATAACGATGGCTTGGTGCCATTATCGCGAGGTATATTTCAGGCGACCAGAGTACCAGAGATAATATGGTTGTTGGTGGCCTGATCAGTCGCCAGACTGTCACCCCTGGGCGCCGTGTCATTTCAACCAAATCAAAGGCACAAGCGAGACGAGTTGTTTCTCGCATAATAATGAAGTCATGGGTCCGTGGTGACAGAAGTGACAATGGTGACATGGACCCGAGGTAGTATCAGGTAATTTTGTGAAGACGATTACTTTTGTCGCTTTGTCGCTTTGGTGTGTAGGGGGAGCTCAACAGACGCGAACTGCCAGTGAGCGCTCACGCTAAGCGCTGGACGGTGCCGATGCTCGGACCGCTCCCGGCACGGTGCCGCTTTCTTCGGGTGCCCACCGCGCCCACGAGCTTATTACACAGCCTTTGGCACCCAAATCTATGGCCTCTACAACATCGAGTCGCAACAAATTTGTCGTTTGCCAGTAATTCAACTCCTTACAAGCCCCGATGTTTGTGCAATTGGCTGATATAAAAATAGCTTTATGGTCGGGAACACATACGTAGCATCTCATTTTCCATCTTCTCCCGCCGCTCTTACTTCTCATGGACCACTTTTGAATTGTGTAGCCCTACACAATTCATGACTGGGTTCACGATATCCAGCTGGCACAAGCACACGAGTTGTGAGTTTTTCTTTTTGTTATGCTCCGGCGCCAGAGCTTGGCCGAAACGCTTGAATTAGTGACGCCTTTGCCTTGAACGTGGGGCGCGAGGACTGGCAAAGGTTACGCGTGATCGATGGCTATGAAGCCGCGTTGCAGCTGCACACGGGGTTCAAGTTATTCCTTAGCTTCGACATGACGTGAGCCACGCTTCAGTGTTCTTTTCAGCCGGTAGCCTCACGCCCTACGCTGTAACTCGGCTTCTTTCTTATCCCCAGTTCCATCCCGGGTGAATCGGAGACAGATGCCGAGTTTTTACGCCAGTACTTGGAGCTCGTTGGGCACCATCCCAACCAGTTCTCGTACCAAGGGCGAGCCTTGGTGTCCACCTTCGCCGGAGACCGGTGTACATTTGGCCAAGCTTCTCCCGCAGTGGGGTGGAGGGTGGCCCGAACGGCACTGGAACGCGTGTGCCCAGTGAGCCCCACATTAACGTCTTGGATGTTCTGCAGCCACGTTGAGACCCATGATCGCCAGATTCATCTTATCCCGGCCTTCTTTTCTGATCCAGCAGGTGACCCTTTGTTGGGCTGTATCGATGGGCTGTTCCATGTAATCAGTGCCCTAGTCCCGATCTAGGGTTCATTAATGTGCTGATTACGGAAGTGCCTTCGGCAGTGGAACGGAGGATGGCCCACCCATCTCACCAACGACTCCCCGAGAGAACAAATCGAGTGTCCTGCGCTAGACTCCGATCGTCACTACGTCAGATATCTGCATAATCGCACGTACATGGCAGCTGCCTCCCCTTGGTTCTTCACGGTACGGGCCAGTCTGTCGGTATCCCGCCGCTGTGCTTCATCTCGCCTTGCGTTCTCAGCACTATGGTCCAGACTCATGGAACAAAAATGTACGTTAGTGGTGCCCGTTCGTTCGCACGCCGTCATGATCTCTCCAGTGGATATATCGCGGAGATGACTGGCTGCTTGTACGGCGATGGGAGTACCTACTCGCTCACCGCCATGTTATCGATATTGTACAAGTCATTTCATGGAACGGTGAGTTTTCACTGCTGACTTCTCTAGAAGGCTCATAATAATGGATGCTTGCACAAGACTACGGTGAATCGCATTACATAGCACCTGTGCGTGGTGCCCAACCGAACTCAGAAGCATGGGTCGACGGCTTCCCTCATAGTCCATGGCTTGTGCTTAATGCATACTTTACGCGCGCGTTCAAAGAAGGGCGCATGCCACCAATAAAGCACGACAAGATCTTCGTCTGGGCTCGACCACACCCAAAGGATGCCATTGCACCAGATACAGTGCCCCGCCCACGGAATTGGGAACTCGTGAGTCCGCAATCCTCGCCAGGATCACTTTTCAGATGGCTCAAACGCAAACACCCCTACAGACAGACGACAAATTCTGGGTAGTTGTCTTTGCTCGTGCTCCCTGCGTCGCCCTTCTTTCAGCAGGCGATGAACGCCCACGCCATTTCACCTGTCCCCCGGGCGTGTCAAAGCTGGCTTGTCCGTTGAGAATCGGCTGCGGGATGCGCGCAGAGTTGGTTCGCGATGACGTCGTGGTAGCGCGTTGCCATCCACGAGAATACCGGTTTCAAGCGGAACCGGGAGTGTACAACTTCAATGTCTACGTTGCAGCTTCAGAGTAGTTTACAAAGGAGCACGCACGACAACGGTGAAGCACACAGCTGAAACCTACTAAATACCATTCCACCGAGTGAAGCGTAAAAGACAAAGATTGGCCGTTCTCAGCGACCACCTCTAATAAGATCCGCGCCAGTCATTTCATCCTTCGTCGTAGATGAAGTCGTGGGTTCGGTACCGTCGTCACCACACCCGCAGTCGTATTCGTCATCGAGATGCGCACAATCAAAAATCGGTTTTCCCAAGCGTTCGTTGACTTGGTTGTGAACGAAACATAGCCTGAGGGGGAGAAGGTTGGATCGCATAGAGGATGTAGGAAAGAATGAATCATACCATGCGGATGCGGAAAGACGAGAGGACGTTTGTGGCGGATAGAGCTCCAACAACTGCTGGAGCTCTGCCGCGCACTCGCCGCATGGGTACAGACGCGAAGTGAGATAGAAATAAGACCTGAGCGCTTCGCGCTCGTCATCTGTCGGGTGCTTGTATGCAGTGTCAACACAAATCGGTGAGCCGGAGACCGGTTGTATTACGTACCTCGGGGTACCTGAGTGTCATCGTATGCCTACAGGACGATTAAGTGTGAAAGTTGGGCGACTCGTATGCGTGCATCCGCTCACAGAAGCTTCCACGTAGCACGACCTAAAGCAGCTCTACGATCTCATCGTCAAAAATGCTCGGGAAGAGGGAGGGGGGAATAAGACATAGTGAACGAGAGCCTACTTCGCTGTTTCGTTCCCTAGCTTCGACATGATGACGCTGCCTGTCGCATGGGGCATCGGTGGTGATTGGTCATGGACCTGGATCGGAAGCGCGTGGAACTCCTTCTCGACGCCGCCGTCGCCAAATAGATTGCCGGTACTGAGATCTAGGTATGAGGGAACTGGTCGGTGGATCAATGTGACCGAGGCGACAAGGAGCTTAGCGAATAGTAAGCGGGTTAGAGAAGGCGGGATGAGACGGATGATAATGTGTGGCGCACGAGAACAAGGACAACGAATAGGAAGAGTTTCGTGAAGCGAGGTATCATCGTAGAAATACTCCAGGGTGAAAAGGGGATCCTGTCCGGATGAATGTTGGTATGCACTACCGGAGTGATTTTGTTATTGAGTAGGCTTTTGCTTCGTTCCAGTAAGGCCTGTTGGGACAGTCTTTGATGAATACCTGGCGTCAGCGCATCAACCTGTAGCACAGGCGGCTGGCGGAGCGCGCGGCGTTCGGTCCCGGCGGTCCCGGCCCTTCGCTTGCAATTTTATTGTTTATAATTGCTTCTCACAGCTCACAGCACAACACGCCCTTCGACCGGCAATACAGTACGTACATAACGTTGCTATACTATCGCGCCCGGGGTTTTTGAAAACATGCCTCGGAAATGTACTTCCCAATAGTTATGAGCCCCCGGCTTTCTGTAGGAGATAGGTATGCTTCTAGTCAAGGTGTCTAAAAAGAATAACGGATGGATATATGGGGTTGTGTCCTGAGGAGCACCTTACCGGAGTGATTAGGGGGTTTTTGAAAACTTTTCAGTCACAGTGGTCACAACCTAATTGACCCTCCGCTCGGCGTCAACCGAACTCATCACTAAGAGGGAACATGCGATGTGC
>QFFA01001993.1:0-13717 GCA_003316565.1 Russula foetens | reverse complement strand
TCTCGTTTTGGTGTCCTCCGCGTTGGCTTGGCGTTGACGTGGAATTGTGGTGAGAAAGAGCAAAATGTCCAGCTGGCACCTGGGGGTACCGGTACTGACGCCCCTCGACAGACTATCCAAGTGCATCGCACGAGGATCGTTCGCGGAGGTTGTCAACGTTGGCACTTCGTTGTTCCCCTAGTCTCTCGATTTACAGCGAGAATAAAATATATAGGCCATACATCTGGCCTTCCGAGTCGGCCTGTCTCTAGAGTATTATTATTCTCTCTCACCCTGTTTTTCCGGCATTACCCATCATGTATTTGTCTCGCTGATGCTGATGTACCTCCTTATTACTACCTCTCTCGGCGCTGCCTTCCCTACCGCCGCAGCTTCGCATCGGGACGACATGAGGCCGAAGCACTTTACGGGGTCGGCATCAGGAACCCTTCTGGCTCCTTAGGCATCTTAGCGAGCCTTAAGGAGCCAAGAGGAATCCTGATGACTTAGTGACCCCAAGTCCAAGGTACGTCCCCATCATCTTGTAATTCTGTGCACGACTATTCACATACGCATGCTAGTATGGTGCCACGCAGATACTGCGCGACTTACCTAAAGACTGATCTGGAAGGATGTCTTCGCACGTGAATGTGACGTGATTGTCATGTGATGTTTCTTCTTTCACTTTGTCTTTGTTTTGTGTCCTTTGTTTTGTTTACCTCAGGCCTCAGGAATAGGTATCCTTCTCGCAGTTTCTGTCTCGCGGCTACGACACCTTACGATAAGGCTCAAGTTCAAGTTCTTGTAGCAAGTGTCTCGACATCGCGATTAGGCGTGCGTGACCATGCACATATCTTACTTTGATTGTGTCGAACTACGACTCGCATATTTGTCTATCTTTCTCTTTTGTCCATGTATGTTTCACCTTACTGTTGCTGCTAACATAGTAGCACAATTGTAGCAGCTTAAAATGCTTGGTACGACGCTCAAATGGATCATCACCCCTGTGTTCTCCAAAAAACCCTCACGTGCCCACTTTTCCCCGGAACACCCAGAAGTCCTTCGTCCTCACTCGTCTCAAAACCTCTTGCGCTCTCGATCACCCACGTTTGTGTGGCACTCCATCTCCATAACCCTTCACAAGTTGCCGTATTCGTCGCGCCACATCCGGACGTTCTCAAACACATCGACTTGGCTCGCTCACTACGTGAATATAACATGGCGGTTGTTGGCTAACCATCTCCAAAGTAACCCTGGCCCACGAAAACACCGTTCTGGGCGCATCATGCCAGGTCTATCACCGAGACGGACCAGATCACTCTTCGCACGATTTGTTACGCACTTTCTACTGTCATACACGAGTATACGGAGACTGTCCCCCCAACAACGTACTTCGGTTCGCCACGCACTCTTTTGCAAACTTCGCATCTGGTTCAGAACAATGCGACGCCTCCAGACATACTGACGCTGGCAGACTTACGCCGGTCTATGATACGGAGACCTACAAGCCGCGTACCACGGGGAAGACCAAGCTCAGTATTGTGGGGTACTTCCAGTATGCCGAGGCAATCACCTATCCAAGACCAAACATGTACTACAGCACCGGAGGCCCTCCGCAATTCAATCCTGAGGTACCCCGCGAACTTGAACGAGCCGTACCTGGACTGGCTCGATTTATCCTGGCCCAGTCGATGATCCCACAGATGATCATTACATCATATGGCGACGACGAGCGGACGGTCCCCACAGGACTCTCAGTCTGCGGCATCCGTATGCAACCTGTCTGCTCAGCTCGGCACGAGGGGCGTCAGTACCATCGTTGTGGGCGGCGGCTTTGGAGTCTGTGGGGGGAAATTCCTCTCAAATAACGGCTTCAACACCAGGCCTCAATTGATCCCAATTTTCCCCGCATCGTGTGGGTAACCTTCCTTTTTTTCATGACAAGTAAATGTGATTTAATTGATGGTGGCTTTTAAGGCCCTATCGTTATGACCGTCGGCGGCACGTTTCAAATTGACCCTGAGGTGGCGGCCAATTTCTCGGGGTGGAGGGTTCTCGAACCACATTTCGCGCCCAGCCTACCAAAATGGACACGTCTCTGCGTATCCCCGCAGTATTGCACGTATTCCGAACTCTATAAGTACGCTATGTGCTTTGACAACCGGAGAGTTCAACGCGTTCACGGACACGTATTCGAGGCGTGGGTACCCAGACATGTCCGCCGAAGCGGTGAAATGAGGAAGGAGGGAGATGACTCCCACGGCGGTCTGTCACTGAGTGAGCTCGGTCATGGGTTACTCGCGATGAAACGTACTGGAGCCAAGCCGCTTGTACACTGGCAAGGACTCGGATGTAACACCGCCGGCTCGAGGTATGACTTCAAGTCGGAAACCCACAGAAAAAATCACCATCCGGCTTCCTCAATCCCTGGATTTATTCTACACAGGCGATGGGCTTAAACGACATCACCTCTGGTTCGAACCCGGGCTGTGGGACTTCGGGATTCTCGGTCGTGCAGGGATGGAATCTCGTGAGTGCTGCATGTTAAGATGTCGCTGCCATGTGGTGCTGTCGTATTCACCGCGCGCGCGCGCCAGGTCACCGGTTTTGGGACGCCCGACTTCTTGAAATTGCAAGATCGCAGTACCTCGCAGTTACGGTAGTTGGTTTCAAGGGGTCCTGATGCAGGATGACCAAATCTGAAGAGGGTCGGAGTGACACTTCATTATGTTTTTTATGTTATGATAACTTGATACGAGACATGACCGATTCGAAACAAGAGTTTATGGGCGGCGGGAAGGCCATTCATGTTCCTTGAGGCTGTACTCGACTCCATTCTCTACGTATTGCGACACATGGCCTGGGAATCGGCGAGTGGTCAAAATTTCACGGGAGTTTTTGAACATATTGGGGAAGGAAGGTTTACGTGGACATAAGAATGGCCAAAACGTGTCATTGACCCTTTAGATAGATGACATTTCATTCACCCCAAAATCTGCGTGAGCTCCATTCGAAAACGAGAAACTACACCTTGTACCGCCCCCTGACGCCGGCCATCCTCAACGGAGACACCTAACACACGGCCCTTGCGATAATTTCCACAAGGTACGGGGAAACAGAACAGGATATGACGACCAATGGAGGTAGCAGATAATGAAAAAAAGCTAGTGTCACGTGCCACGTGTCCCGTTTTGATATGTTTTATTTTTTTTCTAATTTTCCGTAAGCCATTATTTTTTACGAGTTTACGAGCCAGAGTTCTGACGAGACAAGATGGCCGCAGAGGCTGAGGACACCAACTTCGAGACATTTGCGTCGTTCTCTTATCTCCTTTCCCCTCTTATCCTCCGCGCCCTCGCGGATCTCGGTTTCTCTCGTCCTACACTCGTCCAGCAAAAGGCGATTCCCCTCGCACTCGAAAACCGCGATGTCCTCGCTCGTGCGCGCACAGGGAGCGGCAAGACTGCCGCGTATTGCATACCACTCATACAAAAGATCCTCACCGCCAAAGCTGTAGGTACGCCACACGATGATTGTCCTGTCCTCGGTTTTCCTCACTCGTCGCAAATCTACCCTTGCCCCTCCCCTCCGCTTTGTAGGATCCTGCCATCGAGGATGATTTGCGACAGAGCACCAGAGCGTTGATTTTAGTGCCGACGCGTGAGCTGGCAGAACAGGTTCTCGGTCATTTGAGAGGGCTGGTGAAGTACTGTGAAAGCGATGTCTCGCTCGTCAACGTCGCTGGTGGAATCTCCGCGCAGCTGCAAAGGTGCGCTCCTACATTTGTTCTGACTCTAGGCCATGTAGTCCTGACACCGAGGGGCCGTGTAGGGTTCTACTCTCTGATAGACCAGACATCGTCATTGGTACACCGTCGAAAATACTCGCGTTGCTCCAGGCAAAGGTTGCTCGTCCTTTCCCCCGCATCTTCCTTGTCTGATAGTCCCAAGACTCTTTCGCTTTCCAATCTCGATTCGCTGGTTATCGATGAAGCAGACCTCATTCTCTCCTACGGTCACGATGACGATATTCGCGCAATATTTGCCGGAAACTTCGTTCCAAAAGTATATCAGAGCTTCTTAATGAGCGCGACAATGACCGAGGATGTCGAGACTTTGAAAGGCCTGGCGTTGCGAAGCCCTGTTCGTCTGTTCGATCCCAATGCTTGGAGTTTAGTGTTGATCGATCGGTATCAAGGTCACATTGAAATTAGAAGAGGATGACGCCGACGCCGCCAATTTGGTCCAATATGTTGTTCGGTATCTAGTTTTTTTTTCTGTAACGGACGGACCTGGCTTATGACTCGCTCGGAGGACGACGGAGGCCGACAAGTTCCTATTGACATATATCATCATGAAACTCAAGCTTGTTCAGGGTAAATGCATCATCTTCGTCAACGATGTTGATCGGTGTTATCGTGTCAAGCTATTCCTTGAACAATTCTCAATAAAAAGTTGTGTGTTAAACTCAGAGTTACCTCTGAATTCGAGGTGTGTGCGCCTTATCTCACTGAGGCAGCCTTACTGAGGGAGAAACAGATACCACGTAGTTCAGGAATTTAACAAAGGGGTGTACGATTACATTATCGCAACAGATGAAGGCGGAAACGAGCAGGATGACGAAGACAGCGGAGACTCTGGCGCTGAATCCCAGGAAGAGGACGAGAAAGACTGTGCGTCCCTGCGTATTTCCATGCGCCAGCACCATTCATTCCTCGTTTCGCATGCTTTCTTCAGCGCGACGTGATACAGAGATAGGCAAGATTCCTGGCCCAAGCCGACGAAAACGCAAGCGAGTGCCAACTCCACCACCCGTCGACGTAAAGAAAGGCGCGCCCAAAAAACGCCGGCGTGTTAAGCCCGACAATGAATACGGAGTCGCACGCGGCGTCGACTTCCTTGATGTCGCTTGCGTGCTAAACTTCGATTTACCGACATCTGCGCGGGCATATACGCACCGTGTGGGCCGCACTGCGCGCGCAGGGCGAGGCGGGACGGCCCTGTCCTTCGTGCTTCCATTATCTGAGTTTGGTAAGCACAAGGCGGTCGGCGGTGTGCCGAGCACGCGCCACGACGAGGAGGTGTGGGAGCGGATTTCGCGGGCGCAGCAGGGCCGCGCTCGCGAGTATGTTTTCGACAAGAAGCAAGTCGATGCGTTCCGGTATCGGATGGATGACGCATTGCGCGCAGTAACTCGGTACGCCGTCCGCGAAGCACGATTGAAGGAAATCAAGCAAGAACTCTTAACTTCTGATAAGTTAAAGGTGCGTCGCAGGCTTTACGGCCTGTATCGACATTACTATTTCTTGCGCTAACAGCGGAACCACCTTTGTGTGTGGCTGTAGGCTCACTTTGAGGACAATCCAAATGACCTCGAGTACCTGAAGCACGACAAGCCACTGCATCCCACTCGAGTGCAGCCGCATATGAAACATGTTCCAAAGTACTTGATGCCAAACGTTGCGACTGCGGCGACTACACCGGTTGCCGGTGAGGGAAAGGCGGACGGCGTCCCATTCGTTCCGTTCTCTAAAGGACGAGGCCGAGGACGTGGGCGGGGGCGTGGAGGAAAGTTCAGCGGTGGCGGCGGGAGAGGGGGAAAGAAGAAAAAGAATGACCCCTTGAAGAAGTTCCGTTAGTCATGTTGTGTCTTTCTCTCCGTGTTTTTTGTCCATGTTGGTCTTTGGACTTGTATCAGCGGCCACGTCTCAAAGCCGACCCGACAGAGTACCGCCTTTCGACGTCTGTTTGAACTTATTGATGTCAAGTGTCGATAACGTAATGGATCGGGCCTTAATTAAAACACCGCTCTACTGGCGAGATTCTTGAATCATGTCACATGTCATCAACTGGTCAACATGCATTGCGCTGCAAGCACTTCAAAGAAATATTGAAATACAAAACACATGAATCTCTTTGACTATTGAGAAGGAAATGTCGACGTGGACGAATGTTTGATGGTGCCCAGACGACATTGGGGGGTCAACGTTCAACGTCAGCAGTTGCATATACCGCAGTTCGTCCTCTTCCCGATCCAGCTTTTATAAGTGCCGAGGTCTGAATATGATTGACGCTGAGGGTCTGCACCTCGTGAGTTCCCGAAATACGAGATCTTACAACCCCGGACCTCCTCTTGGTGTAGTGGAGCGGCCGACAAATTGGGGACAATTGTCACCGAATCCAAGGATAGGTGGGTAGGCAGCAAGTGAGGATACTTGAAAGGCACACAAAACCAACCAGCGGACGGAACGGGCAGTGAGCTCTCATCGGTTCGGCTAGAGTACCCACCGGACGCGAAAGCGCATCAAGAAACCGATGATCTTCGGGTTGGAGAAGGCGGTTTTCGATGGGCCGTTCGTGCAGTTCACTCCTCATTTCCGGTTTTCGTATCAACGATACATCGGGATCTACGCTCGACCTTTTCACTTGGATGTAGATCGCGATGCTCGTCTGAGGGCGGCCCTGGCCGTCGCAATGGCTGTTCGCGCCTTTTCCACTTTGGTCACATCAAAGAATGCACAGGTGGATTGAATCCACATCTGACCCGAAGACCTTTCCTTCTTTCGTTCGTTGGATGGACGAGACGTGCATCGGTGGTATCAGGGGAGGTTGCATCATAAAGGGCCAATAGCACTAGATTGGGCCCGTCCGAGTCGGCAGGACGATGGTCATAGCTCTTGACGCTAGGCAACTACCTGAGCCACCAAGCAACGGTGTGGTGACGGCACAATGGAACAGATCCGTAGGAGGGCGAAATGCCTTTGGAATAATGCAGATAGATGGACGGGCTGTGTGCGCTGATGAACCTGATGCTATAGGCATTTATTGCGCCGAACGAGGAAGTTGGCACTAGATGAAGAACAAGGTAACGGAGGTAAAGGGCAGAGAGCGATGCCACTGTATGAAGCCAAAATATGTGACATCGGATACCGGCCGGCGGGCGCGAATTGGCATGCGAACGTGAACGGTGCGTTTATTACCTAGAAAGGCGATCAGGCCGCATGCAGTATAGATACGACAGAGCCAGAGCTCGTATGATTCGTGTCCAGTTTTCAGAACTTTCCCGGGAAATCAGTGTTTCCGATGAGAGTGGAAGGACTGCGGGCGAGACGTTTTATGAATAGAAAGACGTGTGAGGATGCAGGGTTCAATCATAGTTCTGTCTCACAATCATCATCGGCATGAAGTGGATTAAGTCAATGGGGCAGCTCTACGGAGGGAAAAAGGCCCTGATGCCGTTCTTCGTCCGCAGTTCAAGTACTAGCGTGGTTCTCTGGCGAGCGAACAGTCCATCACTTTCAAAGTTGGGCGCATATTAAAGAGAAGAGACTACGTCACCGCACTAGGACTTGAGCTATTGTGAGGGCAGTCATAGTCAGACGACATATGACCAGGACAAAAAGAGAGGATGCTGGATGTCAATGTTTGGCGTGGTCTGTGTCACGTGGTTTCTACTTATGGGACACGGGCGCTAAATTTAGCCTTGGACGATCATTTGAGGTTGATCGTTTTCGAACTTGTGCTTTTTAACGCCTTGAAAACAAGCCTTTGAAAATTTTGTTGATTTGGGGCGTCCGCCACGGTACGATCAAAGTTATTTTAGTGTGGTCATATCAACTGTCAAACAAACCAGAATGCCGCCGAGGCCTTTCTCAGGCTAGTAGTGCCCAAGGTAATGCCACGCGAAGCCCGACTTTGTCGTACGCTTCCATTCTCAAACTCGTATTCTTAATTTCTTACAGTGCAAGGCAACGCCCTCTATCCCAGATTTGATCGATGTGATCACTCCCTCGATCACTTCCGATCCGTTCTACCTTTCTTTCAATATTCTCAATTACTTCGACATTGATCCAGGGTGCCTTTGGTGTTTTTTCTACTGTCTCATCAGCTTAGCGACTGTAGGCCCAACAAGGGAACTTGTGTCCCTGCAAGGGGGACCAAACATGCATCACGTCACTGCTCCATGGCTTCACCCGCAATGTGGGCCCCACTATGCCGACCCCCGGCTTGGCCATGCCCTGAAGCTTAGCATGCTTAGGCGTTGGATTTTCAAGTCAAGTCCCGTGAGCGTACCGTGCCAAGGCATTCGGCATCGTGGTATGTTTTGTGGCCGCCTCGCAAGCATCTGATATGTTCCTAAAATGCCTTCGGTCCTTTCTTTCTCTGTGACACAACTGTCGGCCTTTGAGCCTCTACCCTTAACTCGTACATGCTCAGGCGTCCGGTCGGCGCGTGGCGTGGGTTACTCAGCGCCCTTTCCACAAGTGCAGCGTTTCATGCGGTCACCGTGTGAACAGTGAAAGGTCGCTCGAAAGTCGAAAGCCGTGGCCATGGCATCGACAGCCCAGGATGGGTGTCGGCAGTGTGCGAAAGGTATACAAAAAAAAGATGTATAAGAGTGACATGGCTCTAGTGACTCTGAATGCGCTAGTATGCCATAGAAACGAACCTTGCCCCCAGTATCACCGCCAGTACTTCTTTGTTCCGGTGCTAATTAAATGCCGCCTTTCAGCCTCAGGTCGATTTCTAACCATCAACCATTCGAATAATGGGGCCTCTGAGGCATTCTGTTAATTTTGACGTCGTTCCCGAAGTTCGATTGATCGACGCCACTCCTAGTATCGAATGGAAGCGTCGGTCAACCCGGCAGACACCTTTGATCTACGTAGTGGTCCTGGGAACATCCTAGAGTTTACAGTCTGTGACTCCAATGTTGCCACTGGCAGCCAGATACTGTGGAAGGCTTTGGACACAGCATCCTTCAAGTTCCGACCATGTCACGAATATTTGTTATAGCTTAGCCAAGCAGCGCCTCTGAATATGCTTCCAGTGCGTCGGAATCTGTAACAATCAATAGGACATAGAGGTGTATGGTGCGTCTTTGCAACTTAAAAGCTTACGAGGAAGTCATTTATTCTTCCCTCTTCTGCGTTGCTTGATGGAGTGGCTGTCATCTAGGGCGCTATCTGATGAGGGTAAGGCCCGGACTCTCAAAAATTTCACGCATATTAGGGAATCTCAAAGTATTTGTGAGATGGCACACAAGCTCGTCCACAGTCGCCAAATAGACATTTACTTTTCTGTTTTTTTTTTTGTGTCCGGACTTGGCAAGGAGTTTCATCTGAAGAAAGCTCCGCCAGATAGAGACGTGTCATGGTGATGACATTCCCCAGATATGTTTGACAACTTGGGCTACTTGGCTAGAATGAATTCAGTGATGCCCATCTCAGATAGCACCTGTTGGTCGATTAATTCCCGGATGGTAAGGCCAGTGTGCATAGGTCATGGCAGTTATAGTTCCACTGTAGACGTTCGGAGAAAGTTACTCATTGGACTTCAGGAACCCATCACCCCTATAGGTCCTAGGCGTCCCAATTGTAAAGCGCATCGTATATCAATAAAATACGCTGGGAAGACTGGAATGGTAAATAGCTACTGAAAAGGGCAGTTCTCAGCATAGCATAACGAGGGAGGCCCATGCAAAGGGTTCGAAGTAGATGGGTGGGACACGTCTCGATCAGCGCTGAAATGCACTGCACAAACTTGAATTAGTTGAATACAAAAGTTAGGATCAATTGGCAGGTAGGGCGGGGATTCTATCAGCCGAGAAGCAGTGGTAGGGGTGTGATGACCATCAAGTAGTTTCTGGGGCAATATTTGGGGTCTGCATAGAGGATGACCCCCCGACTGAACCTTGCCAGTGGATGAGTCGGGATGACTACTCGACGAGTACTCGTTGACACTGATACTGGCCCGTTATATCACGACCAAGCTGAAAAGAGTTCTGCTGGACTACCACATTGATGCAACCAAGCCCGATTTTGCCGACACATGCGTGTTCATCAATCATGAAACAGCCAGAAATGTGATGATTCTGAGAAGGAGCGGGAGCAGATGCTGACTGGGGCACGTTAGGAGCGTCCTAGGGTAGTAATGTAGCTTAGTAGCTACAGCATGGACATCAAGGGATGATGTGATAGGACGAGCGACAGAAAGTTAAGCACCATGTGGTTTCCCGGATGCCGACGGTGGGTACCAAAGCCAGCATAATGTGACCTATGCGGCGGAGACGAACGTGCAAGCTGTTTCTGATTGTGATTTGTGCAGTGGCTTACGTCAGGGATACGGAACTTCCCGGGTTAAGCGTCTACGCCCTTGCTACTCGCAACGCCGGTGTTAAAAAAGGTCCTAAGTACGCTATCGCACGCCGCCACATTGGAATACGAAACAGCCAAATCCGTGCGAAGACATGTGGAGTCCCGGGTTGTACTGTATTGCTTTGTATGATCTCACTTCTCCTGATCATCGGGGCGCCCTCAGGCTCACGCCGACCTCCCTGCCAGTCCTGGTTCAGCCTATTGAATAGTCTTTATACTCCTTCCGCTTGTGGAAAAAGTAACCGATGGCCTTCGCCAACTGCCGGGCTCGTGGGTATCTTCCTTTCAGTTCCCTAGGATCGCCGTCAAGGCGGGTTTGCTTACGTTCTGCATCGCGTTACCCTCTTTTCACGATAGCATTCAATTGCCCATCAGGAAGTGCTCAGAGTCACTCCAAGGTATGCCCTATTAGTAACGTACTTGATCGTCCTTGTCTTAATATATAAGTCATCTAGGTTCTAGTGCTTAGGCATCCCAGATTTGTCCCAATCCCGCCCTTGGTTCAAGTGAAACTATCTCTCGCTGTCCTGATACTCCAACGAGCTGGAAACAGAAACGAAGGTTCACAGACTTGGGCTACACTGACTCTTACAATCAGTCGAAGCGATTCAAAAAATGAGTCTACCCACCGCCCACCATACTGAGCCAGTTATCTTTCCTACAAGGTATTATCCATTCTAGCTCGACCTTAAAACACTTTGTGATTATTTACCATCAACAGAAGCCCAGATAGAGAGGCCTTTCAGGAAATCGCCCAACCGATACCCCGTCTGATTCCGACGTCTTCCCAGTCACTTTCACTCGCCTCTTCATTTTATACGTCCTCAGAGACAGGGTCTATCCTGGATTTTTCAATCCCCGGGTTAAACCACGATTCTGTCCACGAAGGTCCGGCCGATAGAAGCACGACGTACGACTACCCCCGCCGTGGACGTGCCGACTGTTGCTGTGGTTGGGGGCTTTCCGCTCCTCCACGTGGATACGACTCGCATGTCCCAGGATACCCTACGGGCCTTACCCTCTCATATTCTCAACGCGTTCAGCCCCAGGATAACACGCTTGATGAACCCTTCCCCAGGTTCAGTACCTACGGAACGATATACACGGAGGATGCGGCTATGAAACCTGGCGACGGCATACGTCGCCGATGCTCCAATTGCGGCGCCATTGACACAGTGACCTGGCGCCGCTCTACGCTCAGTCCCGAGAAATTAGTGCGTTAAAGGATTTTGTGGATGCCTTCAAGTTGTCTAATACGATTGCAGGTTTGCAATAGGTGCGGGCTCTACGAGCGGACGCATGGCGTTCCGCGGCCAAAGGAGTTTCCACGCAGACGCCGTTCGCGACCCCCTTCTGTGCGTTCGAGCGTGAATCCTCCCATCGGTGGTGAGGACCGGTTTCGATATATGGGCCCTCCTTCAAATATGCCATTCGCCTCATATTTCGCCGATGCCTTTGACACCATAGGAGGGCCAACATCCCCACAAGGCACGTCTTGGGTGACTTACGACATGTCAGATGTCTCTCCGACTTCCTCCCACACCAGCTCATGCTATTCTGCCGCCTCACCACCGGAGATATATCATTCAGATTTCAGCCACTATTCACCATATCTACTATAACAATATGCACCCGGTCTTCATCTTGGAAGTTATTGCTTCCCCATGTTGATTGATGCCACTATTTTCTGTCGTGTAACTCGTGTTTGTCGAAACTTTTTGTCTCTATTTATTTGGTTCAAAGCGCGATGATTCGCAGATGTAAATTAGAGAAAAATTATGCATGGAGAGAATCTGAATAAATGATCAAGGGCAGGAAGGGGAGAATGCCCAAGGAAATCTAGGAAAACGACGACGGAACATCGATATCATGAGCAGATAAGCTCACATGCGAGACCGATTATTGAGGTATTTCGTTGATCTAAATGCCATTTTAACTTTTTATTGAAAGTGGCCCATAACCAAACTTGTAGGGGTGGCGGAAGAGTTCCAGAACATCGCAAACGAAAGAAGGAAAGGTATGGTGAAATGTGCGATCCCGGCGCTAAATTATCTGCCTGTGAAATCAGTGACAGGTGGAGAACATGTGAAACTACCATGGTCTATAAGCCGTAAATGCGCTATGGAATACCAAGCTGGGTTAGTCATTTCACTTGACCGACGCGTTCCGATAATACATGGAGAATACATTGGGCGTGGTGACGCGATATGCAGTACAAGAAACACGATTAGCGGAAACCAATTTAGATTCCGGAGCTAAAGACACCGCAATAGACTCTACCGCTTGCCAATTCAAAGACACCATCGTCCTGGGTCATTGATCACATTGCATGTGCAGCTGCATTTACCTTGCATGATCGCTGTCTGCTCGGTTTGAGGACAGCCCAAATGATCTCGAATATTTGAGACACAACAAATCACTGCACCTTGTGTAGCCGCGCCAGAGTCATCAACGCAGGTACATGAAGCCCGGTCTGAAAGGAACTGATTCCAAGTGTGACATGACTTCCGCGGTAACACCGGTCAACAGTGCAGGAAAGGCCGACGGTGTCCCATTTTTTTCCCGCTTCCCGATGGACAGGACCGAGGATGTCGGTGTGGAGGAGTGGCGGCGGCGGGAGAGGGGGCGGAAAAGAATAATAACGACCCATCAGCGGGCCGTGTCTTGATCTTGATAGTTTTGAAGTTATTATCGGTGGCCACCCAGATGCTGAACCAGGAAAATACTATTTTTGGCGTTAAATCCCCACAGGGGAGAGTTTAAGGCTAGTAGATTGGTGAGTTCAAGTGAGCGCACTGGGTTGTTGTCCAGGCTCCGAGAAGTATTTTTCCGTTTGATGGGGTGTCGGCACCAAAATATTTCGAACTCCGATTTAGCTGTGTTGACTCCTTGTTTAATGTCATCTGTAGTCCCACATTAGTGCCACTTAAAAAGTGAAAATAAAATAAAAGAAGGCTCTGTCGTGATTAATGGAACGCCATTAATGCCAGTGGAAAAATGGCCATAACTTTCCCATTTGCCTATTTAATTCCAGATTCCATATAGATCGTGACCGTGTGAATGTATCGCTGGCACGTGAGCACGCGTGGGCGAACGCTTCCGGATGAAGATGAATAAACTTGAAGCACGTCTTCTCCCATCCGGTCACGACTCTGGTTGTTCCAAGTTCGTTGCTGAATCTCTCCCCCCCCTGTTTTAAAGACATTTCTAATCATGCATATGGTCCACTGCTATACCTCTATTTCATTGCATCGCTCAGCAATGGCTACCCTACCACGCATTGGGACAACATGATGACGAAGCACAGCCTGAGCGACCCAACCATGCGTTGTCTTCCATTTCCACACCTGTGGGTACCACTTGACGTATATACATGGTAGCACGCAGACACGACACACTCTTCTCAAAAAGTCGAGTTTTCGAGCTCGTCTGGCTGCACTCGGGCGCTCTCAAACTCATCAGCTCTTGGCTCGTACGAGTCGTACCCCATGGTTCACTCCTCCTTGGTCTCGGCCATGCATGGCATTGGTTAGCTTATCAACCCCCGGCGAGCGTCCTTCTAGATGAGTCATGCCCGATCTA
>QFFA01001991.1:0-21185 GCA_003316565.1 Russula foetens | reverse complement strand
CCACTGGAATCCATCCGTTTATTATACGCACTCTGTTCTTCATTGTCGACGTCGCAGTTTTCTGCCCCCTCCATGGTTGGTCACTTGTCCGACCCAGAAGCAACAGTCACGGCGCTGGTAGGGGTAGCGCGACATCCATATCATGATTTGGACGTGCGGCTCGGTGTGTGGCGCTTTATGGCACTTGCTGTCGAAAAAGAGCCTGCTCTAGGCCACCTTTTCATTGTCGGCCAATTTCGGGCCCCGAAAGAGGACCCTGCGGATGGCAAGGGGAAAGGAAGGCGTGTAAGCGCGCTCGATGCCGCTCGGGAGATGCTGGCGAGTTGGAACGAGTACTGGGAAACAAACCCACAGCTGCTTGCGGCTATCTTGGGTTTCCTGGTGGCTGTATGGCAGCGTGGATTGGAGCACCAAACAACGTTAACTGATATCAGGAAGAACTCAGAGTTCTGGAATCAGCTCGCCGGACTTGCCAAGGAAGAGATCTCACCTGCGCCGGAGTACAGGAGCAACGAGCTGATTGAAGTGGCCGGATATCTGCGTTCCGCATACCACGAGAGCATCTCATCGCATTCATACCGCGTACTCTCCAAGGCTTTTGCAATACGGATCACTGCTCTCGATATTGGCTTGGATCCAGCTCCGTCAGCTGGCGAAGAGCGGGCGAAGCCTCAAAGCTACCATGCCATCGAAGGCATCCTCAGGACCGAGGACCAGTTTTCGGACCAACTACATGATGCCATCTTTAACGCCTACGACCCGACTCTTTACGCGGATTTCGCCGAGACAGCCAGAGGACACTTTCCGGACTTGATTCTCGAACACTATGGATCCAGGGAGCTGGCTGGCGAACGCGAGCTGGGAGACGGCTTTGCCTTTGCGAGCGCGCCGCTTCAGTTGCGAATGGAACTCTCCAACGTTGAATCTACGGATATGACCGTGGCCCGCGCGGATGAGCTTATTCATTCACTCTTCTCCATCAACCTCAACCTCTCCCTAGCCTACGCATCAACCCAACTTGGTCAGTCATGGCAAGCACTTTTGGTCAAAGCTTCTCCCTTCCTTCAAGGCGACATTAAATTCCGTCCTGTGGTACTTTCGATCGCAGCATCGATATCTGGCAGTATAGCCCAAGAGAAACGGTCTGGAGAAATCATACTCACCGCTCATGGTGTTCGGTTGGTGATTCTTCTGGCGTTGCTGGAACTGGCATGGTTTTCGGGCGCCGCCTTCGGAAATGAGAAAGAGGAAGTTGCCAACTTCATGAAGGTCATGGGGAGCGTCCACGATATCATCTTGAGCCAGTGGCAGCCACCCATAGACTCGGTGCGCAACGCGACTCAAGCACCATTCCATCGCACTCTACTGCAAATCATCTACTTCTGTGCGATGGAGTTTCGCCGCTTGTCCCGTCGGCCCAAGGCACCGAATCTCTCCGCGGAGTACCGCTTGGTTGCATCATCTACCATCAACACCTCTCTTTCGTTCGTTATTGACGCCCTCCGATTTGTCTTTGATGCTGCGAGAACACGGCTGGACATGGATCTGGACGCAGACATGCAGCTTTTGGTTGCGGTATTCGAGCAGTGTACTCGCACAGACATTAATCCATCGACTAGCCACTGGCTGACACGGTGCCAAGAAACCAGCGTCCTCCAATCCAGCATGGAGCTGTTCGTGCAGACGGACTTAAGTGGCTTGTCGGTACTACAGCATACCCGGGCACGGAAACAGGCGCTCTACGCTCCTCACATCCTGACGTTCCACATCGCCTTTGCCAGCATCCAGTCCTCGGCAGAAAGATTGGCTAGCGAGAGGGTTCTGGTCGCCTACAGCAATAGTAGCTTGACCATGGCCATCAGCTCCGGCCAGGTAGACGTCACCCTCCCCGAACTTCCGGGCGAACGGAGTCCTGCCCATTGGGCATATTGCATCATGCTGTCCGTCGTTTCAGCCGTCATCTCGGCATTGGGTTGGCAGAAACACTTCTTTGAGGCGGAGGCGAGTGGTTTCATCCAGTTGTGTGGGAACCAAATCACGCGCTCGCTCTCGTGGACCGTCGGTGATCCGGTGACGCTTCCTCTAGTCGAAGAAATGGAACGCGTGGTCGGCTTCTTTTACTCCATCGCTTCCTCCGCGCCACCAGAAGGTCACCGAAACGAGACGACGCAGAAGATACTGTCGGTCTTTGGCATGAAAGCCCTGCTCCTGCTCCAGCAGCTCAACTACACCTTATCACATCCCAATCACCTTGCAAGCCTCATCGAGCCCGTGACGGCAGAGGAGCGGGCGCAACTAGAACGGGATCACAACCGCCTCCAGCCTTCTCGGTCCATTGCCACTGAGGTCATCGATCCCGTGTCGCGGCCATTCTTGGCCAAGCTGATGCACCGATTCTACAACCTCACGAACAACATTGTAGGCACTCTTATCGCTATCAGCTCCGCGGAAGAAGTCCTGCGCGGGAGTCAATACCTTCCTCCGCGATCGGCCCTCGTCGTCCCAGTGAGTTATCCCTCCCACGTGACCCAAAACTTCACGTGACCCACTCTTACGCTCTCCTTCCTTTGTAGCATTCGAAGGCGGTACTTGGGGAGCCTGCTTCGATGGGGACGCTCATCGAGCTCGCGAGCAGCACACTGGACACCCTCGGCCACCTCATCTCACGACCCGCGGGACAAGCGCTGACGATGACGTCTCTGACGCGACCGTCGGAAACACCGCTGGACGTCAAGACCGCGATCCAGGCGACGCGTCGGACCGTCGAGTCGGTCTTGTTTTACGCGACGACGCAGCTTGCCGCGTGGGTGACGACGCCGGAGCTGCTGGACGTTGGAGCTGGTGCGGACCCGGAGGCATCGGAGGAGACGACGATGGGGGATTCGGCCGGTGTCAATCATGGAGAGCGTCGTTCGGCGCGGCGAGAGTCGACGGTGATGACGGAGCGGATGAGGAGAGGACTGACGGGGGAGATCTCGAGCGAGCTAAAAGTGGTGCTGGAGAAGGCCCGCACTGTGTTGGCCAAAAGCCAGCCGACTTTGGAAAAGCAGAGTACGGTCGATATAGCGGGCGTCTTGTTGGCCTTCTTGAACCAGAGGGTCGGTCATCTGTAGTACCTAGCCTTGTTTTTGTTTCTTTTTCTTTTCGATGGCATTGCTGTTAATTGTACCTATGTAGAACGTAGAACTGTTTTCCATATTGATTGAAGTTTTGTTTACGCTTACGCCTGAAACCATACACCATCCTTGTCAAGGACGTTGTTCCCCATCAGTATCATCTCGTTGATTTAAGGGATTCCTATGTAATCAACAGTGTTCCCTAGAAGTACTCGTAATCTATCAGCTGTCTCGGCAAGACCTCCCCACGAGTGTCAAAATCAGCTACACAGCCTACTGTATACAACAAACATGCATGACAGGCATCCCCCAATACGAATGTATCGTAACGGCAAACACGATCGGTGATTGTGTGGCGCTCGTGAGAAAAATCCCATTACATTTTACATTAAACCAAAATAGTAGCTGGGCACTCCTATCGTATTGCGATACAATCATGACGTGAGATGGCATGGATGGCGGTTTGAATCATTCATGCCGTGGTTTACAATAGGCGTGCAAATGCTGTCCTTCAAAGAGAGGCAGAAAATGTTCGGACCACGTCAGGTCGGCCGGCCTGTCAACAAAGCATGCAAAAGTTCCGATTGGTCAGGTCATTTATGCGACGCGGTCACGGGGATGGCAAAGCCTACCTGGTCGCATCTTCACGAACGTCGAAACGACGGAACAGGTGAGCCAAGGCGAGGTAAAGTTCACAATACGCCAGGCTATGCGATACATTTGATCTCGTTCAGTGACACGAACGCACGGAAAATAATTTTCAGCGCTTACTTTATGCCGAGGCAACTGCGCGGCCCCTTCGAGAAACTGACGAGCCAGGCATCGAGAGCTTTGGAGTCTGACAGGAGCCACCGGTCAGGAATAAATTCGTACGGCTGAGAGAAAATCTCTTCGGAAAAGGAGACAAAGACGACGCTCTGGCTGACGACGCTCTGCCGATGTTTATCAGAAATGGGTGACACGATAGACAGATATGGGTGAAACACGGACGCCACCGGGAATCCTCACGCCAGAAATGACGGCACCGGGTGGTGGGACAACCCGTGGGAGGCCAGCGGGCGTTGGTGCGGCAAGACGCAACGTTTCTTTGATGACGGCGGTCTGTTCCATTCTTCGAGTCAGCTCCCACGACGGCACGTCTAACAAACAAAAAAATGAAGCGACTTGCCAAAAAGGGAAGCTTCTCGAGTTCTTCGTAGCTCGGAGGCTGGTCAAGGACAGGCCATGCGGCGCGAACTTCGGCCTCGAGCCTCTTCTTTGCCTTGGGGTTGCGCAGTAGGTAATAGGCACCGACCATGAGTGTTGTCCCGACGGTGTGGGACCCCGCTGCAAACAGAACTTGTGCCTCGTTCTGGAGTTGTATCGCCGTAGGCATAGGGCCTCCCTTGTCGGCCGGGCTCAAAAGCTCGCTATATATGATACGATGTGGTACATCGTCCAATAGCTGGGGCTTCTTCAGGATGCTCTTGATTTGGGCCGCGAGCGTCTGGACGAGGTTGATGCTACAGCAGACGAGGTAAAAGACGTCATTCAGGACTCACCTTCCTGAAAACGACGACCCCGTTCAGTCTCGGAGAAGTGAGCTTGAGGAGCCAATCTGGGAAGTTGTGTATGATCCAAACAAAGACAGCAGAGAACTTGGCGAGGGTGACGGTAGGCATCGCTACGTCAACTCCTTCGATAAGGTCTCCGTGGAAATCAGGGAATGACAATTGGTCGAACGAAGTGGCAAATAAGAACGAGGCGATGGTATCTGCACTGAAACATTGAAAGCCGAGATAGAGATTGCTAGGTTTGCCTGTAGGAGGGTGAGCCGAGCGAGTGAGATGGGAGATGAATAACTCACCTTGAGCATGCTGTTCCTTGAGCGCGAGAGAGAACCTATCCATCTTGGCAAAAAAAAAGACCGTCAAAAGTGAAGAAAACGAAAGGAGAAAAAGGATCATACTCGGTCCCGAACAAGGTGCTGGAGTTCTACGATGGCTCTTTTGGAAAACATGTTAGAGATCAGTCCCCTGCCGTGCTTCGATTTAAGGTAATCCGTCTGCGCAAAGAACGACTCGTCCACGTCAAAGGCCCGATAATATTCCCTGTCCTTGTCCCACTTGTTCTGTCCATTGTAGATCTCGTTGTACGCCGTCGGTCTCGCAAAGTGCAACTGTGTTTCCCCCCAGAGGTTGTGAGCATTCGGAGTTGTCCGACCCTGATTAGCGTGCGGATGTTACCTCATTCGGAGCGATTCGAATAATGTCACCTGCGTCCGAAGCAAAGGTCAATGATGCGATCAGGGAAGAGGGCCACGTTGTCAAGTACCGTACCATATCTTTGATGTAGTTCCGCGCGGAGTGTCGATAGACTGACCCCCCTAACAAGTTCCATGTATGCGAGCCACCATCTGGTACATGCTGCACCGCGAGGTCCGGGGAAGCGCGAAAGGGGATGAAAGAAGACGTTGTAAGTTACGCGAAGAAGGGAGCAGAATAGCAAGCCATAGGTCGTTATCAGGACGCCCTGTGGAAAGGAAGGGAGTAAAGGGTAGATATCCATCATGTTGTTGGCACAGGGAGTTTATGCCTCAGGGAGTCTGCTTATATAGGGTCACTCCCACTCCCGAAACGGAAAGGGGAAACAGATTTGATATCATATCACCTTTCCTTTCTCACTCACATGGCCACGTGGCGCCACCCGCCATCGTTAAGTGTACTAGTGCGCGTTATTACAACAAGCGATTTTGAACGCACATACGCCAAATGCTGCGAAACTCCTCTTCAAGACTCTTGTCCCGAAAACAAATTCAAATGGATACCGTCCTTCGAGATACCAAAAGGAGGCTAAGCCAAGTAAGGGAGTACCTGTACCCAAATGAGGACAACTTATAAAGATAAATAAAAGATAAAATGGTTTGCCTTGTCACACTTGTCACACAATTTTCGTTTGCCACAGGCACTGTACACTTTACAGTATCCCTCATTCCCTGCCAGACCAATACTGGGCAATTAAAATAAGCACTGGGGAGGTAAGGCACGGCAGGAACATCGGGTTTCGGATAAATCGGTTATTTGGAAACTTTGGAAACAACGCCCAACTGTTCAATTGAAGGAGACGACGGAAGTCAACCACGAAACCATGGTGAAAGCGCTTAGCCCTGGCCCCTCATAATATTAATGTTTATCGGCAAAGTCAGTGGACCACGACGCCACAGAATGCCCCCTCCCCGAGAGAGTGCAGTAGCTCCTTCGTCGGCGTACAATTTGAACAATTGATAACAGGTACGAGTCCTCTACGCATGACGTCATTGCGATATGTATCAGGACATTGCAGCGTCACTAGCCGAAAGCAGGCACTGACAGATCCAAATTGACCTCGACGCGCACGCAACTGTCGGTCGGACCTCCAACGCTTGGCGCTAGGCAATGGTACCTGTACAGTACTAAACGGACGGTGCCTTTTTGGGTTGCTGAAATGAGCCCCTGTGGTGACTCGGACGAAACGTCAGCACTGGAATCAATCTCAAAGGGCCCAGATGGAAATTGGTGTGTGCCGAAATTACCACAACACCTTGACATCTCGTCATCCCTTCTGGGCTTCCGTTGGCCTGGGACGACGTCGTGCGCTAGCGCTTTCGCATGACTGAAAAGGGACTAGCCGTCTAAGATCCTTGACGAACGGTTATACAGGGCAATCCTACGATTTCGATCATCCTCATGCATGACGAGGAGTGCCATCCCAATCGCCCGACGACCCTATATCATATTGGATGGGGCCGAGACGCACGCAGTATTAGGCAGTGTGTGTCCGCATGGTCACGGTTTCGGCTCTTTGATCGCACTGGAGGTGCTATTGATCCTGTGTTATCTCCACCCTATTGTGACCTACCTACCCAATTATTTCTCTCCCATTGAAGAAGGAATTCCGGTATCACCCGAACAGAGTGCGACCGACCCGCCACTCAAGTTAATTGCAATAATATCAATCGAAAGACATGAGGATTAGCGACAGACACAATTAATGCGGGGATTCCTTATGGTTCTAACACTCGCCAAATCACCTGTCACGGTCAACGAGTCCGCCCTAGGGCTCCCATTTCTCACGGGAATTCTCGTCATCACTGCCCTCTGCATCACCTGGTACAGACGGGTGGTCCCTCTCGTTAGTCCCGAACACCTTTTTGCTCCAGGCCGGCACTCACGAATCATATCTCTAGCTTCGTGCCATCCCCACAGTAGGATTTTCTGACCCCATCCTCTCTCACTTGTCCGCTTGCGAGTTTCTCTTTGGGGATGGCGCTTCCATGCTCAAGAAAGGGTACCAGAAGGTCCATTCCCTCCAGGGGGTGCGTCTGCACGCGCCTCGTGGCCAACGCCACGCCCACTATCATGATCATTCTAGTTTGTTCACACCGAAGACACCTTTGGGCTCTTGAACCCCAATGATACCTATCACGGAGCTATCCTCCGATCGGAATTGACACGGGACATTGCACCTACTTTCGAACAAGTCTACGATGAGCTACTCGGTGCGGTAGGAGACTGCATCCCAATGATGGGGGAAGGTTTTTGGGCTACCTTTGCTTGGGGCGGGTGGCCCCTCGATGAC
The DNA here is from genome assembly GCA_003316565.1 of Russula foetens. Classification (NCBI taxonomy): domain Eukaryota; kingdom Fungi; phylum Basidiomycota; class Agaricomycetes; order Russulales; family Russulaceae; genus Russula; species Russula foetens. Next base: position 13,473 of record QFFA01001991.1, on the reverse strand, counting down.
TTCATGTGTTAGCGCAGGGTGGACCAAGATATCTGCCCTGCCAACCATGCAACGTCATATTTGTCGTATCTCGAATCGGGTATTTGTGGGTGTCCCTTGTGTGCGTGGTTTCTTCTTCAGCTTTGTCAGTCACCCGTTTTGAGGGTTCTACAGGCCCGGGCCGAAACCCGGTCTATAACGAGACACTTCCGCTCTACATCCGACAGATGAGGCAGTTTCTCAGACCCATCATCGAGGAGCGTTCCACGAAAACAAAGGAACCTCGGAGAGACCTGGGCTGAAGCTCCGGTGTTCCAGCTGGTCTTCATTTGATATCGTCCTTCGTTCGAGTCATTCATGCGAAAGGGTTATAGAACGATATGGTCATGTGACTCATAAACGAACCCAAGAGCGTAGAGAATACGCACCTTTTCTCGTCGCAAGTCGCATTGTATTCCTGATAACACATGTGGCAGGCGCTCACGCAAATACTGCATCGCCTTCTAGAGACCCCGGAATATATTGGACCCCTTCGCCAAGAGGTCGAAGCCGTCGTAGCAGAGGAAGGCTGGACCAAAGCCAGAATGGACAAAGTCGACAGTTTCATTCGGGAGTCCATGCGAGTTCACGATCCGTCAGTCGGCGCTAGTCAGCTCTTATGTGTCAAACATCTCAGTTACTTATTGACGTCCTTGTACCGCCCATGGAATGGGGTTATCTCGCCTCGCCCTCCGTTTCACGTTCTCCAACGGCGTGACCACCCTACGCTCATATCGCTCTTGCTGCGCGCGAGTCACGGGTCACTGGGATGGAGAAATATACCCGGATGCTGTTTTCCCGCAATTGAAAGCCCGAGTGTCAGGGGTCATGACTCTAATACACCACCCATCCGGATCACCTGTGGGTGCACTCATGAGACCCATGACAAATTACTAAGACATAAGATGAGGAAGAGTCTGTGTTAGGCTACGATCCGGCGGCAACCTGATACAAATATCAGTGTTCGGCCATCAGCACGCTAGTGCTAGTGCGTGCGCCCGTAGGAGCGGGCGTCCCCGCCGATCCCGACACAGCCTTACTGGATGCATGGAGAACAGGAAGTTGTTGGAAGACTTCATCCCTGCCAGTAGCATAGAAGCCCGACTCTGGTTACGCAGTGTGGAACTACTGAGTCAAGGGGGGACAAGGAGGCGATGTGATGACAAGAACATCTACCAGCAACGGCACGCAACGTTTACGGGCGTTACGCCCGAGTTCTGAGAAAGTGTCGGGAACCTACAATTTCCGCTATCCTCTTTTTCGCAGGAATGCTCTTGAACGTGACTGACCTTTGTAATCATGTAGAGGGTCACTTTACGTGTGAGTTCGAGAGTGTGTGTGAGCGGAGGCCACGTTCCCGAAGTGAGAGCGCGCGGGTGCAACGAGGCGGGCAAGCGAGGGTGCGGACGAGGCGACGCCGATCGAGGCACAGCCTGTGTCGGTGAGAAAAGAACGAAGGAGAAGGGGCGTACGAGTCCGCTGAACAGAAGACGACTGACGACTCGTCGGCTCGAGTGGTCATCTGTCCGTCGCGCGGGGGTCGAAAGCACACAGAAAAAATAAGGGAATGAGTGGGGCCAAAATATTACCTGCCTTTCGGCGATGGGGTGTGATGATGTGTGATAGCGGTAGAGTGGGCCGGCGCAAGGAAGTATAGCCGTCAGTTAGATGCACGAGTTAGAGCATGTGTTGGGATACTTCCGAGTCGGACAGCGGACAATGTGAACATAAGATAATCAACTCCTATGGAGGTTGGTATATACCGGAATCATAGACTACATTGAACAAGTGGGCGGGCCCACTCCATCTCTCGTGTGCCCGCGTGCTTTCTCCCATTCAAATCACTCCGCGCCGACAGCACGTGTATGCTTGCCGTTCTTCATTTATACAGTAAGCGACGGCAGGTATAGTTACGGTGCGTTCGGGGAAATGGTCCAAGGTTCAGGAGTGCCATGGAGCAAAAAAAATGAACAAAGAATTGATGGGATCAACGGAAACAAATCGATTCCAGTCAAAGATGGTCTCTTGTACCCAGATCTCGTCATTGACTCATAAGTGTCATTGGATTGGGGCCTAATCGAGTCCGAGTCCTGATTTCCAAAGTTTTCAAGTTATAACGCACCTACTATACTTTGCTCCTTCCATTTTCATTTCCGGTTCCGCATCATCGCTGTTGCATATGATTTCTAACGATTGACTAGGAGTTTGACAAGGAGTGGGTAGTATAAACAAAAGCGTCCACAATATAAGCTGGTTCTGGTCAGTCGTTAGTCACGATAACATGACTTTCTCTCGGTTATTCCAAATTACTCCGTATACCCAGCAAAGATAAATATTAAAATGGCAAAGTGGGAAACCAAGATGATAGAAGGAAAAATAAACGGGTCACATCCGCCATACACACATACGGAACATCTGTGTGCAAAACAATACGACTAGTCTAAGTACAATATTGCACAGGCGGCGTGCTTGCGCTATCGTACGAATGGTAAAAAAAAGAAAGGGGGTGCACCGTCAGCTGACGCGCGGGTAACATTTGGTTGGGGAGAAGAAAAAAAAACGTTGTAGCCCTGGAAAGATTGATGGTCCGTTCGTGTTGAACATGCATAGATGGCAATAGGTGCAGTGTTTACTGCGCATATCCCATACTACTGGCACCGACACCAGCCGCATTAGTACTGTAGTATGGGTCGCCATTGGCGGCGAAATTCACTTGCTCCTGTCCGTGGGCCGCGGGCGGGTATGGCACATGAGTCCCTCGAGGCGCAGCAGCGGCATGGGCAGTATTGACGGGGGGCGCATATGGAAGTCCAATCTGAGAGTGAGTCAACGAATTCCGCAAACTGCTGTGGTGGGATGGCTTGGGCGAGTTCGGAGCGCCGACGGCACCACCGATACCGGCGAAGTTCAGAGACGGCGGGAGGACGACGCCGAGGGATCCAGTAGAGCTTGGCCGGCCGCCGAAGTGGACAGAACGGTCCGGATAGGCGTCAGGCGGGGCAGAAGTCATGGCGGCCGAGCCGGCAACGTCCGCAGCGCTCACACCGTAGGCACTTCTGCGGTTGCCACTGCCATATTGACTGTCATCGTTATGGGTGGCATATTGGCCGTCGCCGTGCCAAGTACTGCTGCCGTGACCACTCGAGTACTTCTCGAACCATGCGTCGACTTCTTTCGCATCGCGCGAATCGCGGTACCGTTTGACAATCATGCGGATGACCAATACGAGAGCGATAGAGACAATGATTCCGACTATGCCGAAGGTCACGCCAACGCCAGCTTTATTTGCGAAAAACCCTTTGGGGGTAGCGGTCGCTGTTGGACTGGCACGATTGGTGGCGGGAGCAAAGCTGTTCGGGAGCACACTGGACGTGGTACCACCGCCGAGGGCCGTTATAGTTCCCGGTTGGTAGGAATATGAATAGGCCGTCGCCGAGTAGTTGCCAATGTTGGATATAACCTTGCTGCTGTGAGATTGAGAACTGAATAATAGTCAATAACGGGCAACGATACAAAAAAGGGAAGCGCAGCCTACGAGGAATTATTCTGCGCAGATGCTGAGACGCCCAGAGCTGACGAGGGTCCAGCCGTGGGCGAGGCCGCGGGGGGGGAAGCGGCAGGAGTGTTAGACGGCGGTGCTGCTGCAGGAGAAGGCGCAGAAGGGGGAGGTGAATTTTGAGCAGGGGGTTGAGCTTGAGATTGCGGTTGAGGTTGGGATTGCGGTGCTGGAGCCGGAGAAGGAGCTGGAGCTGGAGCTGGAGCTGGGGCAGGGGCTGGTGAGGGGTTCTGAGACGTTGCGCCTTGGTTGGTAGGCTGAACAGGAGTGGGCGCTGCTGCAGGGGTACTCGGTGGGGCTCCTCCAGAGGGGGGAGGGTTAGAAGCCTGAGGGAGGGGGGCTCTAACATCGTGGAATGAACGACGGTGATGTGGGGTGTCACGCTTGGGGAATGCGTAAACAGTGTCCCGAACCTGGGTATTCACGACATTGTCCGAACCGAGAACGACGACGAACGAAAGTAAGCAGAGAGTGACGAGTGAAACGATTGTAAAGACACCAGTGGGACTCCAAGGAGAAGAGGGCATCGTTGGCTCGTTTTTTCAAGCTTGGGTCGTTGAAGGAAGGATGAAAGAGGGAGAAAAAACGACAAAAAGCGACAAGAGACACCGCCCATCAACACTCACGCTCAGGGACAGGAACCATTTCCAATTGATCACGTCTTGGGCGCGGGCGTCAAACCAAATAAAATAAAGGCGTTCCCACCTCTAACTCTTGCCTTGTCCTCATTGCTCCATCCCTCGACCTCTTCTATCGCCTCCAAGTTTTCGACCACGCTCCGCCACTTATCGGTATTCCCCAGCGGCGGAAAGAAAGGATGGTCCGTTCCAAAGAGCATCTTGGAGGCGTCTAGCTGACGGCTTCCATGTGCGACTACTTTCCCACCCACTTGCTCGTAGCCGCCCGCCCGCCCTATCACCTCGCTGACGAAGCTCAACTCGGCTGCACCGTATGCAACGGCATCGAACCACAACCTGCCAAGGTACCATCGTGCGTCGTGCGCAAGCCGACCTGCCAAGGCGGGGTCGTGGTCGACGCACGACGCAAGACGGGATGACAACTGGGGAAGGGCACCGCCCGAGTGCGCGAGAAGAATGCGCAAATCCGGGTGCCGATCAAGAACGCCAGCTAAGATAATGCGCGTGATTGCCTGTTATGATCGAGAATCAGGGCCTTAATATTTCATATGACAAAGAGCGGAACGCGGAAGCACGTACGGTGGTCGTCTCAAACGGAAATCCCAGCGCGAGAGGGAGGACGTGGCCGTTTTCACGCGGTCCCCACGCCTGCGCACCGACCCCGTAATGCGGGTGCAAGAACACGACGAGGCCTGTTTCTGCGAGTGCAGCCCAGAGCGGTTCAAGCGCCGGGTCATCCAAGCCAGATCCAACGCCCCGCGTTCCCATGACGACGCCACGGATGTGTGGGTGGTGACTTGCGAGCTGCGAGACCGCTTCCGACAAGGAGTCTGCGGGAGCACCGGGAACGAGCGGGAGGAGGCCCATCCCGTAGAGTCGCTTGAATTCCACAGCGGACGCAACCGACGGGCCACTCGCGCAGTAATCCTCAAGGTCTGCATTCAGCTGCTGGGCGAGTGCCTGAGCCTCAGAGAATGGCAGGAAATCTAGCCAAGGGTTGGCGGAGCTGAAGCGCAAGGCGCCAGTGTTAGGAACTGAGAAAGAAAGCTTATGAGACGTAGGACAGGCTTCACCTGACAAACGAGACATCAATCCCGTGGCGGTCCATGAATCTGAGCTTCTCATCTCTGTCCCAGTACTATCGATATGTCATCGTAAATAAAATCAAAAATTTGAGAGGGCGCTTCGTCGTACCTGAGGTCCGACTGGGCGCCCACCGCTGGGCTCATCGTCTAAGATGAGTAGACGATCTTCACTCTGACCGGAGGGTGTGTCGCGCGTGAGGATGCGAGGAGCGGTAGATCGAGAGCGCAAGACGGAGGCATAGCGTGGTAGGTACACATGGGTGTGAACGTCGACAAGGAGTTTACGGAGGGACATCTCAGTTGGAAACGAAAGCGAATGACGCGCCGGGTGCCTCGAGAGGGGATGGCTGTGTCGTTGGGTTTGTCGGCCCCGGCCCGTTGATTTATAGGTACAGTAGCTGCGCCCGTTGCGATGTCACGTAAACGTTATATCATTCCCCGCTCTGGCTCTGGCTCTGGTCATCCTGTTCTAAATGGACCCAACTGACCACGAAGATGTCGTCTGGCTTCACACCAAAGTACGCTCTTTACTGAACATTGACCTCATCAATGATTTCACCTTTAATCAGCTGAGTGGCCATGCCAATGATTTGTCTACCATCTACGAGCGCATCGCTTTCTCGATACAACGTTTGCAGCACGAGAAGGCAGAGCTCCAGACTCGGATAGATCAACTCGAGCAGGACAACCCTTCTGCTGACGTTCGCCGTCTGCGCGATGAGAACTCTATGCTCCGGGCCAGACTTGCTACCACCACCAGGGAAAGGGCCGAAGTGACCCGGGAGCGCGATGCACTATTCCGCAAGCTACACGGGATCAAGCAGCTCATTGATGATCCAGCAGTGTGTCAAGCTTAACTCTTATATCTCATGCTTATCATCACCTCTTTCCTGTAGTTTGACGAGATAGAGACCAGAACCGACGCAGAGAACGGCCAAACAGTCTCGCGAAGCACGACCACCACTGTACGCCCCCAGCACGACAGACATGTCTCCACCACCGTTCAACACTCCACCCCCGCCGCCGACAACACCTCTCCCGTCCACACAGATATTTCCGAGCCCAAGACCGACGTAACGGTGTTGCATGACTCATTCGGCCGCGTGATCCGCCCACGCCCACACCCTCTTCTCCCTGGGGCCGCCTCTACCAGCGAGCCATCACAGCCCCAACCCCTATCCACGCACACCACCGCAACACTCATCGATTCGCAACCTGGAAACCAAGCCGCGGCCGAAACACGGGCAGTCCTCGCCGCACCTTTCGTCGATGCGCGTGACCCCGCCTCGCCATCGCTGCCTCTATCGGCTGCGGCGGTGCTCCGCCCGCTCCACATAGATCTGTCTGGCAGCCCGATGCGCGGCGCAAATGGCACCTCGCGCGTTTTGTCTCTCAGTTCGAGCCCAGGGATGAGCGAGGGTCTGTCCGGCTTGTCCTTGCAATATGACGCGTCGCCGCGGCCTGTGCCGGGCACCGCGGACACGCCAACGGTGCAGAAGTGGAGGATCCACTTTGCCAAGCCGCCCTCGTCGGCAACGGCTGTCGCCCTCCCAAAGCCCGTGCCGACGGCCATGCTTGTGCAGAATTTGGAGCTCGATGAAGACACGGTGAGTCACATGGTTTTGCGTCACTTGGATATTCCTGATTTAGTTGTCGCCTGATCATCATCGATCACAGAAACGTTCTATCGAAGGGTGGGTTCCCCTGAAAGTTATATAGATGAAACATCGCACTAATTTGCTGCGCACAGGTTGTCTTCAGAGCCTGCTGATTCGCTTAGGCTGTACATCTGTGACGTACTCGGACTCGCCTTTTTGTACGACCCCGTATTGCTCGAATCCTCGGAAGCGACGTATGTCGTGGAGTGGAGCGAGGTGACGGCCAGTCAGAACTCTAAGGCATATATCACGACCGCGAGGGAAAAACATACCGAACTACACACATTCATCTATGCACCAAGGAAGGTGCGCCCGAGTCCTCCTTGAACCGTTCTCCTGTCCAAAATGTGGTTAGTCCTAACGATGTGTGTGTGACCCCTGCACAGAACGGTTGGCATTATCTTGGCCAACAACGTTGGAGTCTCGTCGATATCAAGTCTATATGGACCTCTCTTGGTCCTCCGGTACTTCTTCAACCCCTTCCCCGTTACACGCCCCAGGGGACTGACATCATTACCTTTCCCCCAGGCTCAACGTGCAGTTGCTACACGCTCCTTCCAGAACGCCGATCCTTCAGAGATAACCCGCAGGCTGAAAAGGGGACAGATTGAGCAACTCACCATAGAGCTGCAGCAGGTCTCGTTGGTGCAACCCAACCTCGGGGAGTCGGTTCTGGTAAAGAAATTGCGTGACAGTGTACAAATGTAAAACCGGGGATGATTGACCAATTCTTCACCCCTCCCGCCCCTTCGTCTTTCAGGAAGCTGTACGCTATGTTTGCATTGTTCTTCAGGGGCCGTGGTATTTTTAGGATGTCTGATCTGATATACCTTATGTTCATCTCATTTTTCTGAATCCGCAATTGGCCTCGTGCATAGGCAATCCTGACCCGTAACACAGCGTTCCTGGCGGGGTAAGCAAAGATTGTGCTTTGACTTGCCGAACTTTTAGCAGGCAAGGCCAGGCACCCCCAGTTTTGCCATATGAGGGCACGGCTTGACCCCATGTCGTCAGTCATGTAGCGCAGGCCTGGACACGGTTCAATCAGCGCCTATTGCTCAGTCGCTTTGTTTTTCTCTAACTCCTTTCAGCGCCCATCCACACATCCTTCAAATGATTGCAGCGGTGTCAACTCACCAGGCGGAGTATGCCACACCCTCGAGCTTTCTGAGAAGTTTCGAGGCCATGATCGAGCGGAACGATTAGAAGAACTCCAGTGGGACGTCCGTCGCTTTGGCTCTGGATTAATGCGAAGACAGCGCAGCAACGCGTAATGTTTTTTTTTTCTTTTATGGTGGGCGGGACTTTCGGATCTTGATGGACCGCGGGCCAAGTACCATTGTTAAAGGTCTCGCGGGTCGTGGGTTGGTGGCGTCTCTCGAGGAATTTGCTTTTGCAAAGTTAGGCAAAGCGCGACAGCTTGTGGATTCTTCAGACTCCGAAAAAGCAGCCCCTACCCTTGCCTCCGAGTTGTCCGGAGACTGCCACTCGTCACCTTTTCTTCCTTTTTGAAGATCGACGCTCGGCAGCTTATTGCAGCAGAAGCCCTGGGCAGATCCGGCGCTTTGGCGAGATTTGCGTACCCGCACCGCCAAACAGATGCACAAGTCTCTCCCTCCACAAGGTCTCCTTTCTTCACAATCTGCATTTGTATGTTTGCCACCTCCGTCACCGTTTCCGGAACGCACTCACTTTTTTTTTTGGAACAATTTCACGGGATATTTGTCCACGAAGCCTCCTCCCTTTCATAACCACAACGATTTCCTTACTATGAGAGATGTCAGAATGTCTCACCCGCTCGGCTGGTATTGTGGGCCATAACACTGTCCAAGTGCTTGTAGAAGCTCTATGGATCTTCATCGCATCTCATCTGTCGTATCCACAACACTCTGCGTTGTCGTCTTTGGGCAGCTGAAATGCGTAGGTCTATCCATGTTTAAAAGTCGGAGGGCTCTCGCCATCTAGGTCCCCCCCCATCCCACTTGCAATCTTATACTCTCTATTTCTCACACAAGCTTTCAACACTTTCAGCTATAATGTCCCTCGCTCCTACCAGTTTCTACGACATCCTTCCCAACGACTACTTAAACATGGCCCTCATGGGCCAAGTCGTGGACAACAAATCCGGCATGGCCTCTGGAGGATCTTACCCCTTTCCTGCTCCTCCTGGTGGGGGGCTAGCACCTACCTACCCGATGTACGACGGGATTCCCCATTTCCAAACCCCATTTCCCAGCACCTCGAGCGTTGAGTCACCGGCGTCGTGGGAGGATATGTTGAGCCAGTCGTCCAGCTCCTCCCTTCTCCACACCCCGTCTCCGCTTCCAAGCTCCTCCGAGTCGAACATTGAGTTGCCGACATCGTGGGATCCCTCATGCTACCAGTCGTCTGCCAATCCGACCCCTTTCTTTTTCCCACCAACTCCTTCGCTTCCGAGTACTTCGAATCTTGCGTTCCCGATAACGTTTTATCCAACATGTAGCCAGTCTTCTGCTATTCCCCCGCTCGACCAGTCCCACCTCGACCTCGACGCCGATTCAGAGGAAGAAGAGGAACGTAAGTTCACGGGGCCTCTCAGGCGCGAGCGAGATCGCGCTGGCCAACGTCAGGGTGCTGGGCACCCGTACAAGCGTCCCCCCGGTACCGGGTATAACGCAATGATGGTATGTCCTGTTTCCAAACTTCGTCTCGGCATAGAGATCTTACAAGTTTGCGTGACACCGCAAAGGCAACACTCCCGGAGGATCTCCAGGAGAAGGTCAAGTCAGAGTATGACTGTTGCACGGGGATCGACAAGAAGGACAACTCAACCAACATGAAACATTGGTTCTCCAACAACCACTTTAGAACCGCAGTGGGAGAAGAATTCTTCCACTTGCAACCCATGTTCGTCTGTCCCTCTTTCATCGCCATGATGCTCGGCTGCAGAAGTGCCAAGTACGTTTTATTTTTTTATTTTTTTTTCCTCTCGCACTCTGGCATGCGTTTCCCCCTTCCCCGTTTTTTTCTTTTCATTTCTCCCGTTCTTACGTCGCATTCGCTGCAGGGGCGGGAGGTACGACTCTGCCGACAGACATTGCGGGAACTGTGAAGCATTCAAAGGTTTCGCGGATGAAAGTTTCGAGATGGGGATGGCGCTCTCTCCTCTCTTGCTCACGAGAGGGGAATTCGAAGCGATCCGGGACTTCCGCAAGCAGGCGCTGCCAGGCCAACGATGCTATTCCCCTGAAGTTCAAAGCGCCGTGTTCAAACTGCTCAAGATGATGGTCACATCTAAGGTGTCCATCAAGGGCAAGGGCAAGGCTGAAGCCTGACGCCACGCGAGGATGCGAGGGACGACGTGCATTGGTTTAAAAAGTCCCTTTTTTAAAAAGGTTTCTCTTGTGTTGTAATGCCATGATATGACTTTTAATTGTACATACATTTTTGGTTATCGTCGCTGTCATGGAATGGAACTTTATGCATATCATTTTTCACATCGGGCCCTTCCTGCTTTATACCACCGGATTCCGCTCCCCCCATTCCGTCAGTTTCCGACAAATCGAGTTGAACGGCCCTTAGTTTACTTTCAATCACAGCTTTGCCACTCAGGCTGGCACTCGACTCGGAAACAGCCCGTCGGATACCCGGCCCGTCGTTATGTGTTTTTCACGTTTTTCACACAGAGAGATGCCCACTATTATTCACCCGCAATCGATCTGACTCTTGATTTTTCTTTGTACCTACCAGAAGAATTTGTAGGTTGGGACGAGTGGAGTGAAACAGAGCCAAGACGACAATCGCGAGAAAAAGGTACAGCAAATGCGCGTGCAGCCTGCCAGTGAGACCAAGACAACGGACAACGGGGCGCGTCATAAGAGGTATTTGATTTTTGAGAACAGTTGGATGTTACATTCGCGCCGCACGCACGCAATAAACTGTTACTACGGCCGTACAAATCAAACCGGAGAGGATGTCTGGATGAGGGGGGAGGGGGCGGGAGAAAGGCAAACTAGGATATGAAAGGGATAATAAGAGCCGAGAGGACTCAGAGGAGGCGATGGCCGAAGCGTTGACACCAAAGTCGCTGTTGTCGCGAATAGCGCGCGCGAGCAGATCGATTAGATACCGAATACACTCGCTTGTTGGCGTGTTTCAGCACGCATTTATCTTTCCTTTAGCGAATTTCATATATAACGGACCCTTACAGTCGTTTATATAGTCGTAGTTCACATTTTTGTAACCTCAGTTCCCGTGTTTACCTACCACACATTCTGAGGCCCCGACGCGTGCCCGGAACTCAAATACCGAACTCATAGTTTGCAACAGCTGTACGATTGGCCTCAGTGGCCGCTGTTCGGGCGGGCGCACGCCTACCCTTCAGTGCGGTCTAACTAAACGACGGCGCAGTCAAAGGGTGAACAATAGGAGAAACAAGGAAAATTTTGTCCGGCGCCCGTGCCGCACAGTACCTCGGCTGGCTGCGCTCGACGACAACTGGACTGGACGAGGCATGCGGCGTTAGCCGTGACATGTGAGGTCATGTGAGGGCTCGAGGCCTCTCTCTGCCCATCACCATTGGCTGAGTTCAACTGATGGCCGATCGATGACCAGTCCAGTCAATCTTCTCCTGCAGGAGCGCAACAAATTTACAGTTTAATTTACATCCAACTGTGGCAAATCTACTAAACTGAGTCAAACCCCTTCCAAAATGGGCTCAATTGAGGTAAGATCCCGATAAGCGAAGCGGATGTACTTAGCGGGTCGTTTGTTCCTGGTGGTGGTGGTGGCGGTGGTGGCGGCGACGGCAGAATGATCATGATGACGATGACGATGATCTTTGCATCATGAATTGGGCTCAACGGCTCACGTACGTTCCCCACCCCACCAACGCGTTTTTCCTTGGTTTGTCACACCCTCTGAGCTTTGTAACGCGTTGGCCCGAACAAAGGCTCTGCAGATAAATAGGAGAGGGGTGAACCCCCCAGAGTGGTGGTACCCATTTCCATCATGCTGCCACTCTAGCGTGCCCACTGGCGCTACCCTGCGGACGCCGGAGCAGTACCCCTCCCGCCGCAATGAGTCTTCCGAGTACCCATTCGCTCTAACGTCGCGCTTGCGCGCACGTGCACCTTCCTGGGCTATTCTCTGGGCTTAGTTTCTGGTCCACATCTGCACCGTATATATGTCATTTTGCGCAAAGCCTGAACGTCACCGCTCTAAGCTCACTTCCAACTCCTCACTACATCCTCCCGACCCGAATCCTCCCAATATCGCCCTTGACCCTTTCAACAATCGCACACCATCGCACACCATCCCTAATGGCCTCATCGTTTCCCTCCACATCCCGACCTATCGCCCCATCTTCCCAAGGAGCTTTTCCATGGCCCTATCCCGGACTTCACGACATGACGGACGTAAGCTCCCCCCCGAATGTGTTGAAGATCATGGTACAAGGAAAAGCCTCTGGGAGTTTGCCCACAGTACAGAATCGTCCTCCTAGCGAAGCTGCTCGAATGGCAAAATCAGCTGCGCGGCAAAGCGTACCACCACACGATCGCATTCCCAACAGACTACGCCGAAATCTGTGAGTGTTTCTACCCATGTCCGTGGTGTCCCCGCTCCTAATCCAAGTACACGGTCCTCAGAGGTGACCCCGCATTAGCCACCACTAGCCAAGGTCCGTACACGACGCGCCATGCGAGCAGCAAAGTCAGCGAGTCCGTTCCCGTCGTCTCCCACAGACTTGCGAACACCATGCCGCCTGCGAACAGAACGCACCACAGCCAGCATACCGGTCTACAAGCTCAGCGCAGGCAACGGAACTCCAAATGGAGGAGACGCTACCACCCGTCTATGCAGAACCGTCCACTGCTGCGGGGCCCTCTACCGCGTCCTGAGGAGAGCGCCGGGCGCCCAAACAGCACACTTCAGCCGTTCCAGTGGTCGCCCGCACAGCCAAAGAGATATCTCGACTCCCTGGGCTCGACAGTCTCCCGGTCTTTCTCATCGAGGTCCTCCCGAGACTGAGGAGTTTCGTAGAGGAGTTCGAGCGCCCCATGCATAGGAACTCATGGGTATCAAGAAATGAGTTGAGTTCGGCGCCGTCGCGGGCCATGGTGGAGGCACCATTCTGGACCTGCCCAGCTACCAGCGCCGACGTGCGAAGGGTTGGATCCATAACAGCAAGGTGGGGGTGTCGGCCCAGAGATATATAAGAAACATAGTTGGGGCGTGGAGGTTGGACGGACAGAAAACCCGTTGACTATCTCAACCTGGGAAGATATAGGGAGGTCCTTGTGCGCGCTCTCGGGGGGCCTGGCGCACTTTGACTTGGGCGCTACGATTGATGGGTGGGAAGGTTTTTCGGAATTTGAGTGACCTTACAAAGTGTTAATTGTCCTTGATGAACTCCTGTTGTTGCTTTAATAGATGACATTAAGTATTTAGATAAACTCGACGTCCACTTTTCAATATACGTTTCCTTCTAACCCTTGACGACGAAATGTGACATACACTAGAGGAACTGGAGCGTGCTG
>QFFA01001990.1:0-22647 GCA_003316565.1 Russula foetens | reverse complement strand
GCGTTGCAGATGCACCCTTGGGCACTGATTGTAGTGGATGAGGATGCGACGGCTGGTACGGCAACCTGTGTGCGGATCGAGGCGTATTAATGATCTTGGCACACTGGCAGAACTGCGCGTAAAAACAGTCAAATATTTCAAGTCCATCGAGCGCGTCCAAGACGAGGTCGAAGCCATTCGGGAAAAGCCGGAAGAGAAATAGGGCGTTGAAAGGGTACGGAGGATGTAGAACAGTGGCTACCACGTCCTTTGCCTCGGGGTTCAAACGTGTATAGTGGAGGGATTGATGGCGGTGAGCGGTGTATAGAATAACTTGTAAGGATTTCCAAAAATTCATTGTTGCTAGGGATCGATCTTTGAGGTTACAGTAGAACATTTGTGCCACTGCTGCGCTTCCAGTGAGATTGCCGCACGTACCGCACGAGGTCCACATTACCGTGATGGTCGACATAGAGACGGCGTCCCCATTGCATTGTCTCTCCCATCTTCGTAGTACCCACAGCCAGGCTGGGGTCGATACGTCATCGTCGAGCAAAGGCCGCAGAGCCTCAAAGGCTATTCGCTCCGTGAGAACGAGATAATCGTTGTCTCAGATCAAACGATCGGGTGGAGTTCATGCGCGTGGGGTGGACGTTCTCGCAAGGAAGAAGGGCGTTGTATCGGTGTGAATATTTTCATACTTTTCCTTCGATCCGGTTCGAAATGAAAAAGGGCTGTTCAAAGGCGTGGACATGAGGTCATTTAAATGAATTACGTGTCTCACCGGTGTAAAGACACCATCCACCATCTTTGCCGCACTTTTTGTTCGTTCGTTTGGGCTGGGAATGTGTTGAAGGACGAAGCTAGGCTGTGCTAAGTGGCAAGAGCGGACAAAGTTGCCAGTGAGAGGTGGTGGAAGAACGGCGAAGTCAAAGGGCAGTTGGTCACACGCGTCACAAATCAAATCGACTCGACACGTTGCAAGTCCGCATGTCCAGGTCCAGGCTCAGGCTGTCGCCGCGATTCTCTTCTGATGTCGTCGCACATTATGGGTGTTTCTCCCTGGGTTACAGTATCCCATTACGACCCGTTGTCCAGACAGTATCCATGGCTAGGACAAACATACATTTTTTTTAAATCTATTATGTCCTGCAACGTAGTTGCAACGTTTAATGGCCTTGGTCGTCCGCCTATTACTCCCGAGTGGTCTGGCCTGCATGCTGGCGGCCACAAGCCTGACTTGGCTCCACCAAGAAGCGATGTATAGTCATCGAGTGAGGTTCAATGCCCCGTCACTTTTGGAGAACAATTACGCCAGTGGCCCGGGCTGTGAGAGTGCTGTGCGGCACCAACTGTGCCACCGCGATTTGACAAAAGGTGCCAAAGGTGCCAAGATGATGTCTGTATCATATGGGAAGCCTCCTGCCGCGTGTTCGACAAGGTTGGTTGCCCTCTGAGCCCGCAGCGCATCGGGATCACGAGTCCTACAGTGGTTCATACAAACACATCGCGTTCCGCCCCTCTCTTCGATCACAGCGGAGGTGCCAATCACTCTGTCCTGACGTCTTCCTAGTGTCAGACGTGTTTGACTTAGAACTTCAAGTTGTCCAGATCGTAATCCAGCGTTTAAAGAGACCTAGAAGGGTCCCCAATGCCGAGGGCGCGGCACTACAGTAGTAAAGAAATCTGCTCTTCGTATCTCGTTTCCGTGTTCAGTACGTTCAGTACGTTCAGTGTCCACTTCAGTTTGCCTTGGTTAGTTTGGTGTTGGTTGTGATATATGTGGAAAAGGGGTCGGTCGTTCCGTGCGCCGTGCGCTAAACGAGCCTCGATGTACGTAACAATTGGTCGTCATACAGTAACTTACCCGTCACCGACGTGGTCGCCTCGTTTGGTTTGCACCCTTTGACTGCACTCATTGCACGTTCCCGCTGTGCGATCGCTGAGGGGGTACTAGCACACGGAGTCTCGGTTCGGTTTTAATACTCCATTATCGAATACGATCCCGTTTCACTCAGCGGGCGACTCGTAACGATACTTTCACGGTGACGTTTTCTGCGTGTTCAAGAGGAGGAAAATGCGCGTTTTGTTTTTTGTTTCACCTGCGTGCAGCGCTGAGATGGCGTTCCACCGCGCGGATCCAAAGGACGACACGGATTTCAATTCCATAGGTCAGTGACGCTGAGTGGCGCGTTGCATGGCAATGCATGCAGCATGGAAATCTGACAGACTGGTGCAAAGCGCGCTTTCGCCCCAACTCACACAGCCATTTTTCGCGGATCTACTACTCCGTTGTGATTGGCACCACAGAACATGGCTCCTCGTCTCGAATGCCTGTCATTGGTCCGTTCTCTGTGCCGATGTCGTTTTCAAACTACAAAAGACGCGATCCCGATGTTCTGTCGAAGGAGCAACTCGACGGCCTCCCTGTCCTTCAGCCTTCAAGTTCAGTACTAGTTCTCGCTCGCCTCCTTCCAGCCCCTCGTGTCCCATTTTCGAGTTTACTTGCCTACCATGTCACCAATCCCGTCGTTGCCGTCGACTTCGTCATCGTTACCGTCACCTCTCGCAACGACCTCGGCTGTAACCGGTTCTCAGGCCACGAAGCAGATCGCGTGGCAAGCAGCCGTCTACCTCATGGTCACATTAGGTAGTGTAAAGTTGGCCTTTTTCAGCGGTAAACGTTACACCCATAAAAGGAAGTCACTCCACCCAAAAAGGAAGGTGCCCAGTAGTTTGGTACCCCTGTCAGAATTTTGTACTCAGCAGAATAAAGCGATCTTGGAATAGTTAGTGTAAGCAAAACAAACAATACAGCACGTGTGCTGAAGGCACGTGCTGCTAAAGAAAAATCTGTACAAGTCAAGCGGGGGAGCGTGGGGGCCCCGGGGATAAATGCGTGCACACAAGTGAATTCCTGCACTTTATTTCAACCTGAAAATGTGTATTTTAATGCCCCTACATATCTGAACCCTAAACCGGGGGTGGGAGGTGGCAGGAACACGGACCCAGGCGAGACAGCGGGAAAAATGCACACATGAGGGCCCAAGCACACCGCTTGGGGGGAAATGTGCAGCCGGAACTGCCGCGGACAGGTTCGCATGAGCGAAATGACCCTCAGCGGAGTCGGTTGCTGCAGTGGGAGGGGACGCACACGGGGGGGATTGCACAGCAATGCAAAAGGGGATGCGGCCGGGTGCATTGCGAGGGTGCAACCGGGACTGTTTCAGATGGATTCACACAAGTTATTTAACCCTCAGCGGGGTTGTCTGCTGCAGTGGGAGGGGGCGTGCGTGGGGGGGCACACACAGCGATGTGAATGCGCACGCTCGTGCTGTTCCGCTTTCTCAATGAAAAATCGACTTAACCATATTTGTTTTCGCACCACCCACCCTGACCATCGGCCTGTTTCGTGCTGCAGATTTGTCTATTTTTAAAAGGAGCACGTGCGACAGATAATAATTTGTGGCATGGAATGGGCCGATGTTCGGGGTGGGTGGCGCGAAAACAAATATGGTTAAGTTGATTTTTCATTGAGAAAGCGGAACGGCACAAGCGTGCACATTCGCATCTGTCACGGTCAGATCGCCATGTCAGAACAAGTCGCTGTTCGTCGTCTACTTGCAAAGTCCTTTGGTGAGACAGTTGCAGGGTCCATTGTCGTGCGCTATGGCAGGGGAAAGGTATTGGCAGAATCGGTAGTCAGGCTTGACTTCTGCAGCCAAGGGCATGGGCGAGCGAGGGCCTTAAAAGGGAAGCACGAGCGAGTACTTAATGCGACTTGAAGACAATGGATAGTTCGCTAAGCAACATCTCGAAGGGGCATCCTTAGATTCCTGAAGGCAAGTCACTCGGATGGGAGACAATGTCTGTATTCCACAAGGGAACGAGCTTAGAGCTCGTCCTATGAAACGCGCGTACTTATATACATGGGGGCCTCGAGGTACACATGAGGCGAGCGAGTCAGAGATAAGAGACACACACACAGCGCATGTTGAGTCGAGTCAGAGATAAGAAATGTGTACAAAATGTGCAGTCAACATGTTAGGGGCGTGGCGCGACACGAGAGTGACAAGAGAAAGGAGAAATGGAAAAGTAAGTGAAAGTAACATGGTGGGGGAGCGAGTCGTGACATTACCCCCTTGTTAAGGTCCTTAGAACTCGTCGCGTTCAGTACGAATGGTGGATCCGCAAGCCTGGTAGGACCCATGCTTGTGATGATGGGGGACAAAACATGGCTCAAAGCTGACGCAATTCTCGTGAGGATTGAAGCAATATTCCTCAAGGTGACCACGAGAATGATAGAGGGAACATGTGTGGATCCCAGCACACCATTCAACCTTGTGTCCTGCCTTTTGGCACCATGTGCAGACATCAGTAGACTTCTCGTCGGTCCACACCCATAGATCTTCGATCCTTTGTTTGATGCGGCGAATTTGCCTCTTGCTGAGGTCGCTGTTGCCTGTCGCGATCACGGCCTTTGGCTGCGTTCGTGACCTCCACACACACTCCTGGGTCACATGACCTTAAGAGGGGATCAGGGACGATGCCCCTAAGTCCACAGGCCCTGCCCCTAAAGCCAAGCTATAGTCAAGTGACCAAGTCGAACTTGGGAACACGTGACCCTGGGAAAGTACATGTGACTTAGGGGACACGGGACCGTGGGACAGTACAGGTGACCCTGGGAACCCACACGTGACCAGGGGAACACACGGGAACGAGTGTGTCTCTATATAAGTCTCTTCATAGAGACCGATCTCACAGACTCGGCACCCAACCAATAGGAGGGCTCATAGTTATCAAGAATAACCATATAAGGGATATCTCTTGATCAATAGTCTCCTTATAAGGAGTGAGACTGTGGCTACAGTCTTGCTCCTATAAAGGCAATAAGTATTACCAAGCGCAGAACTCAATTAGCAAGCGCATAGCATTGCGCAGCATAATGACTCATTGCACAGCAAGATGACTCACGATCTTTCACACTCTGACATACAGCTGACTGATTGCCTTGTACCATATATGGATAGATTACACCTGCCACCTGTACCAGTGCTGGCCCTAGAGGTTGTGCACGGACCACTTTGTATTAGTATATAAGACCTCTGAATTGTAACGAATAGTCCCCAGACTATTCTCTTGTCTACCCCCCACAATCCACTCTGGAGCCTTACCTCCACTTAGCTATCTTGCTCGCCCTTTGTTATTGCTCACTCCTCTGCCTCTACTACAGTCACCTCCAACTCTCTGCTCAAGTCGCTGCTCACCTCGCTACTTTGTAAAAGTAGTAAGTTCGTGACATTAGAATAGTCTCCTAATGTCATGGTCAGATCACTGTGTCAGAACAAGTTGTTGATCGGGGTTCTACTTGCGGAGTCCTTTGGTAAGGCAATCGCAAGGTTTGTTGTTGTGGGCTATGGCAGGGGAGAGGTACTGGCAGAATCGGTAGTCGGGCTTGACCTCCATGGTAGCGGGCATATGTGAGCAAGGGCCTAGAGTTTGGCATGAGCAAGTACTTATTGCGACTCGAAGACAATGGCTGGGGTTCGCTAAGCAACGCTTGAAACGTCCTTAGATTCCTGAAGGTTTGGTTCACTCGAGAGGAGATGAAACGTCTGTATTCCACAAGAGAATGAGCTTAGAGCTTGTCCTATGAAACGCTAGTGCTTATATACATAGGGCCTCATGGTAAACATGAGGCGAACGAGTCAGAGATAAGAGATGTGCACGCAGTGCATGGTAGACAAGTCAGAGATAAGGGATGTAAGTACAGAACGTGCAGACAACATGTTAGGGGCGAGGCCAGACATGAGAGTGATGGTCAGAAGGGAAAATGGAAAGGTAAACGAAAGTAAGCGTAAAAGGGGAGTGAATCATGACATTACCCCCTTGTTAAGGTCCTTCAAAACTCGTCACGCTCGGTGTGGATGGTGGACGTGCAGGCCTGGTAGGACCCATGCTTGTGGCGATGAGGGATGAAGCATGGCTTGAAACTTACGCAGTTCTCATGCGGGTTGAAGCAATACTCCTTGAGATGGCCGCGGGCATGGCAGAGGGAGCAGGTATGAATCCCGGCGCACCATTCAACCTTGTGTCCTGCCTTCCGGCACCATGTGCAGACGTTGGTGGACCTCTCATTGGTCCACACCCATGGGTCTTCGATCTTTTGCTTGGCGCGGCGGATCTGCCGATTGCTGAGGCTGCTGTTGCCCAAGGAGAGGGAGTGGGCGATGGGGCAGCGCACGCGGGAGTATGCGTTGGCCTTGGCGAGGCATCGCATCGAGCATTGCAGCTTGTATCGGTTGTTGGCCAGTTGCGTCCGCAACTCAGCCAATTCGCGAGCCCGTCGGATGACGAGCGTGGTCTGATGGCACGCGCGCACTACCTCGGCTTTCAGAGAGTTGTCGGCGATCCAGTCCAGAGCCCAGTCGATGGCCTCCGAGTGGGTTTGATTCTTGGCGAAGAGATATGCTTGGCGGCGGTCGAAGGAGGGATGAGGAAAGGCGTCCTGTTTAGCATGAAGGGGGCGCGAATGGACTGTGCATCCTCGACCCATAGTACCCAACAACTCGGGGCTCGTGCTGTTCCAATCGATTTGCACGAAGGGGGCGATCTCTTGGCCAAAGCTGTAGTTGGGGATATCGAAGAGATATCGTAC
This sequence comes from Russula foetens, assembly GCA_003316565.1. Classification (NCBI taxonomy): domain Eukaryota; kingdom Fungi; phylum Basidiomycota; class Agaricomycetes; order Russulales; family Russulaceae; genus Russula; species Russula foetens. The sequence continues at coordinate 16,010 of QFFA01001990.1, read as the reverse complement.
CCCCGGTTCTTCGAAGTTCCACTTCCACCTGGGGCCTGGGTGGACGTTAGGCGACGGCCCTGTTGGGGAGGGAGTCCTGGCCCTCTCTTCTTCTTCGCGGCTTTGAAATGCCTCCAAGGCATCGGCTTCGGTGGCGATGAGGGCATTTCCTATGCCATCGTAGGTTTCGGACAACGTGGGGGAGACGGCGTGGAGCCAGTACCTGGGTGTGGCATCAATGGGTCCGTTGGCAAGGAAAGGAGGGGGAGAGAGTGGCATCGGCGGCGTGGGATCGTAGGGAGTCATGGGCTCGGCATTGGGCCCAGTGTAATCAGTGGTGTTGGTGATGACGGTGAGAGGGGGGGGAACGGGAAGGGGAGGTGTGGAGATGACTGACTCGACTTCAGCCTCTTCTTCTTCATTGTCGGTTGGGGGGTACTCGAGCTGCGGTGTAGTGGCTGTGAGAATCTCGGTGACAGGGGGAGATACGTCCCCCAAGAGGAGTGGTATGGCTATCGACAGGGTACTTCTGAGGTTTCGAATCGTGTTGGAGATGTCATCTCCCGTCAGGTGCGCCCAATGCACGACAACTGCGCCATGGGCCATGGCCCAAGAGATGTTGTGCCGATTCGTTGGCGTGAGGGCGTTGACTTGGGCCTGGTAGAAGGCTGCAAGCATCAGGGCTGGTGATGGTGGGGGGAGACGAACTTGGTAGGGTGTGGATGAGGTGCTAGACATGTTGGTTCGATGGAGGAGATAAAGCAGAGCAGAGATCGAGTGGGAGGCAGATGAGGGAAGAGAGTGGGGGTCAGAGGGTCGTATTTATGCGATTGCTCGTCCAGCCAGGGCGGAGGTTGAAGTGAGAAATTCTGTAAGAAGTTTGGGGGCGTGTAGGTCCTTGTGATTGACCCAGGAGTCGTCGGAGTGTGGATAGCCCTTCCAGTGCACGAGGTATTGCAGCTGACGCCCTCGCCCCTTCCTCCTGGAGTCTAGAATTGCTTCGATCTCGTACTCTTCCTCGTTGTTGATGATCGGTGGGGGGCGTGTGAAGGGCATGCTGTATGCCTCCATCTCCTTATATGGCAGGAGGAGGTCTACATGGAACACGTTGTGGATCTTCATCGTTTCTGGAAGGCAGAGCTTGTAGGCCACCAGTCCGATTTTCTGAATGATGGGGAAGGGTCCATAGCATTTAGGGGCGAGTTTCTTGTTTCCCGTGATCGAAAGGTTACGTCCTTCCAGCCAGACTTGGTCAAGTTCTTTCATCTCCGTTATCTTTCAGTCATCTCGGCGGTCTTGGATGTGGGTCAGGAGCTGTTGCGCCGTTTGCCTTGTTTCCTCCAGCACTTTTAGGCATGTTTCTGCCGCTGGTGCGTTCACCTCGAGGTGTTTGAGTATCACCTGAGGCTTTGTTCCCAGAAGGAGCTCATGGGGAGATCGTCTCGTCGCATTGTGTCTCCAGGAATTGTGGGCGAACTCTGCGACGGGAAGGAGCTGGCTCCAGCTGGTGGGTTTACTTGCCATCCAAGGGCGAAGGTATTGCTCTAACCAAGCGTTCATGCATTCTGTCTGTCCATCTGTCCTTGGGTGAAAGGCTGTCGAGAGGTTCTGTTGGATTCCTAAGGCCTTGCACATCTCTTTCGCGAATGTTGATGTGAATTGGGGGTCTCGATCAGAGATGATTCTTTTGGGGAGTCCGAACCAGGGCACGAGGTGTTTTAGATACTCGTTGGCAACTCCCGGTCCGTCGATTGTTTTATGGCACGGGATGAATTTTGCTGCCTTCGAGCATCCCTGATCTACGATCGTGAGCACAGAGTCGAAGCCTTGTGACTTGGGGAGGTCTGTAATCAGGTCCATTGACACGTATTGGAAGGGGCCCTCTTCGACATGCGCATCAAAACGTTGCAGAGGGGCCTTCGATCGGTGTACGTTGGTTTTCGACTCCTGACATCGTGCGCATCCCTTGATGTAGTTCTCTGTAGTAATAAGTTTGTAAGTGCTCAGTAAGCTAATGTATAAGGATGTGAAGAGATTACTGTCCGCAGTTAAGAAATGAGTAACGCGTGAGTTGACGAGTACAAGGTATGAGTCGACATGACTAGGGAAAGAGTGTGTGAAAGCTAATTACTAAAATAGGTAAAAAGGCTTTGTAAGTCATAACTGCACGTTCAGTAAGCAAGTGCTAAATATCTAGATAACGACAATGTTCAGTATGTATCATGTGATGAAATCAGGTGATCAACAACATGATAAACACATGATCTGATAGTACAAATAATAGACGAGTTATTTAAGACGTGGAAACAGATAAGTACAGATAAGTAAAGATAAGTTAAAAGGGTCGTAACATGACTCCCCGATCAGGTCTGAACTTCTCAATCAAGATTGAGCATCATAGACTTAATCTTTGCGTAAGTAAATGGAATTGGAACAAATTACATAAGGCGGGAAATGAAAGATGAATGAAAGGTGAATCAGTGGGTTCTAGTTATTTGATCCACGTGATGTTCTCTTATGTAACGAACCGGTTGAGACGAGACGGATCATGATACGGTAGAGTAAGTAAGTGGAGAGAAGAGAAGACTGACATAAGTAAGTCTAAGATTAAGTAATGGGTGTATCGCAAGGGTGAAGAGAGGGGTTAGCCAGGGATCTAGTTGTAAGAAATAACCAAGATGTTACAACTAATCGTAAATATACAACACAACCTTATAAGGAATAACTGGGACATTATAAGGGGGTTATGTGAGAAAGTGTGGGTGATAGGAAAGGGTTGTATACGAAATAATAAATAAAATACTGCTAGACGCAGCTAGTCCGAATATTATTACGTATACACAAGAGCGGATTGGAAAGGAAGTCTGGAAGGGGGAAAGTGAAAGGTAGCGAGGTAAGTAAAGGCGATGAATGCTTGTCTGCGTCTACTTACAGAGGCAGACTGGAAGATCTGGTTCTGTATGCGCTCACTTGCAGAAGCGTACTACCTTCTTGTTCTTGGTAGGGCAGTTCTTCCTGATATGGCCAATCTTGCGGCACTTGTGACACTTCTTTCCAGAGTTGTTCTTCCACTTGGTCTGAGCTGGACCAGAGCTATCCTTGCGGATAGCCTTGATGGTATAAGCAGAAGGTGCTTCAGATTGCGTGGATTTACATACTGTTACCATGGAAGTGGGCGGGCCGAGGCTGAGGTGAGCTGACATGCTCGGGTCAATCTGGGTATTACTACCTGAGTAAGTCACATGGCCTTTGAAGGGGTTGACGGCATTGAAGAATGATGCATAAGCCTTGGGGTGGTCATCAAATTCTTCAGAGTGGGCGATCAGGTGACCCAGGACGTTGGCGTTCTCCAGGAAGTTGAGTGCCTGGATGGACTTCTCTAAGTGATACTGGGCTTTGTTAGTAAAGGCCTTGATCTTGCCTTCAAGGGCATGGCGCGCGTCGTTATGATACTAGTAATTGATGATGCCAGCCTTGAGCTCGCATGGGCAGTGTTCATCGATGACGTAATCAATGATGGTGGTGAACAGTTCACCGGTCTGGAGGACACTGAGTTGTCCGGCGGTAAGTGTGGGGGTGCGGTAATTGACTGGAGATGGCCGAAGGGAGCGGGTGATGACAGGGTAATTCCTGCCATAAGTACCAGAGATCTGGGGATTAGCCAGATCCATACTGTACTTGATGTAAGGGGCAACCAATTGATGGTTGGGGAGGTTCGGATCTGCGATCAGGAACCTGTAGTAGTCTAAATTACCGAATTGGTTATACTGCCAATCGGCTCCTGGATCTACTCCGCTAAATGATCGGTGTGGAGGGCACATGTCATTGCCTTCTAGTGGAGATGGCGGTGGTGATGGCCAGTCTTCAGCGTCAAAGGCTACCTTGACGCCTGCTGGGAGTTCTCCTTCTTCTTCTTCATATTCTCCGTCTGCGTCAGAGTCGCCAGTCCATTCTGCACATTTGAGAGGGGGTGTTGGAAGATGTGGGAAGTTGTCCACTGTGTAGGGTTTGGCAGATGGGTGATCCCATCCATTTGGCTGTGGGAGCGGTCCCCATCACTTGTCTATCTGGCCCCAGCCATTGTTGGCTGTAGTGATATGTAATGTTTGTTCAGTGATCTTCATTAGATCCTTCACATATGGAAGTTCCTTACTCTGCACCATTTCCATGGCAGTGATTTGTTTGACATGGTCGGCAGGACCTCCATCAAATACTTCATCAATCAGAGGGAGGAGGAAATCTTGATCTTCATCAAGGTCTTGGGCTTCCATGTGAAAGAGAAGGGGTGACGAGATCTGGTGCAGTGTAGATGCGATGCTACTCATATCCATGTCACTTGGGCTGGTGGGTGCATTGGCTTTGGTGCTTGATGCAGGTGAGGAAAGCAAGCCAACAGTGGAGGCAACGTCAGATAGGATGCGGAGCATTGTGAGGGTGAGGAAGAGGAAAATGTAAAGAAGAATTGTAGATGGTAGCTGGAGTAGGAATGTTGGATACACAGTGAGGAGTGTAGGTTGATGAGGACTTATGGTCAGAACTGTTGGTCTTTTATACTCGAGGATCTATGCCTTTGAGTGTAAGTATTCCTTTAGAAGTTCTGGGGCATGTATGTCTTCTGCGTTGACCCAACTGTCTTCCGATGCTGAGTAACCTTTCTATCGGATCAAATATTGCTTCTTCTTGCTTCTTGCTTTACTGTGATCATTAATAATCTCTTGTACTTTGTATTCTTCTTCTCCATCAATCAATTCTGGCGGTGGTTGTGGATATGCTGTTCCATAAGCTTCTGTTTTATGGTACGGAATCAGAAGATCTACATGAAATACATCATGTATCTGCATTGATGGTGGAAGTTTGATGCGATATGCCACAGGTGAAACTTGTTTGAGGATGGTAAATGGTCTATATCTTCTTGGTGAAAGTTTCTTTGATGGTGTTCTGATTTTGAGGTTGTGCAAGTCTAACCATACTTTGTTTCCTGGTACAAATGATCTAGGGGGTGTTATGGGTTTAATACACTTCTGTAACAATTTCTGCGCTTCTGATCTGGTTTCTGATAGTTCTAGGAGTCTCTGATGTGCGCTGGGAATTGAGTCATCAGGGATAGATAGATTTGTGGTCGGATTGATTCCTGTAATCAATTGATGTGGAGTGTACTTGGTGTTCTCATGTTTCCATGAGTTATGAGTGAATTCTGCGATAGGTAGTAGTGTACTCCAATTATCTTGTCTTCCATTGACGAATTCTCTAAGATAGTTCTCTATCCAAAGGTTCATTCTTTCAGTTTGTCCATCGGTATGAGGGTGGAACACTGAACTAATGTTCTGTTTGATATTCATTGCTTTGCACACTGCTTTAGCAAAGTGACTTGTAAATCTCGGATCACGATCTGATATGATTCTTCTGGGTATTCCAAATAATGGGAATAGGTGTTTGAGGTAGAGGATGGCAACACCTTGTCCATCAATTGTTTTGTTACAAGGGATGAATTTAGCTGCTTTGGAGCATCCTTGGTCTACGATTGTGAGAATTGAATCATATTTGTTTGAGGGTGGTAGATTGGTGATGAGATCCATTGATACATATTGGAATGGTCCATGTTCTACGGGTGTATCAAAATGATAGAGTGGTGCACGTTTCATGTTGGTAATTACTTTGGTTTCATGACATGTTGCACATCCCTTAACATAGGATTCTACAAATTTGCATAATCTTGGTCCTTCATATCGACGTTTGACTAAGTTCCAAGTGTTTGAAATTTCTGGATGACCACCGACTGGTGAGTCATGGATTTCTTGTAGAACTTTGCATCGTGTTTCAGGGTTATCTTCAAGATAAATCTTGCGGACTAAGATTTCTTGTAGTTGATTACTTGATAAAAATAGATGATCTGGTAAAAGTGTGACATTTTCATTAATATTTACTCCCCCTTCAAAGTCCTTTCTTCAACTTAGAAGGTCAGCAATAGTATTACTTTTGGCAGGGAAGTGTTCTAGATGAAAGTTGTAATCTTGTAATAATTTGTACCATTGGGCTTGATGGGCAGTAATCTTTTGTGGAGATTTGAAATACTTTAGGTTATTGTGATCAGATCTGATGAGGAATCATTGTTGTGCGCCTAATAGAAGATGACAGAAAGCTCGGAGTGCTGAAACAATTGCTAATAATTCTCGATTATATATGTCATAATTCTTCTCCGCGGGTAATAAGAATTTTGAATAGTAAGCGATCGGATGATGTCCATCAGAAAAATCTTGAGATATAGTAGTGCCTAGTGTGAATGCTGATGCATCTGTATCAACAATGTATCGCTTTGTAGGATCTGGATTTCTGAGGACTGGGTATGAAGTGAATCTTTCTTTTAGCATGTTAAATGCTGTGTTTTGAGCATTGCCCCAATTCCACTGAACTGATTTCCTAGTTAGTTCATGGAGTGGGCGTGCGATTTGGGAGTAGTTGGTGATAAAATCTTTGTAATAATTTCCAAAACCGAGGAATGAGCGTAGTTCCTTGACTGTGGTACAAATGGGCCAATCAGTGATTCCTTGTACTTTGATTGGATCCATTTTGACTTGTCCATTTCCAACTACAACACCTAAGTATTCTACTTCGTGTTTGTGGAAATGACATTTCTCTGGGTGAAGGAATAGATCGTTGGCTTCTAGAATTGAAAGTACTCTTGTAACCATTTCTATGTGGTCGTCGAGATTGTCGCTTTCTGTGATAATGAGTATATCATCCATATAGATGAGTACTCTTCCTGCTGCGATTTCTTCTCTGAATAATACGTCCATCATAGTTTGAAAGGTTGCTGGAGAGTTGGTGAGGCCGAAGAACATAACTATACATTCAAATAAACCTCTGTTGGTTTTGAATGCGGTTTTCCATTGATCACTGTCTTTGATGTGTATATTATTATATCCCCAACGGATATCTAACTTAGTAAACCATTTCTTGTTGATAAGTTGAAGGATGAGTTCTTTGATGAGCGGTAAAGGATAGGTGTTTCTGACAGTAAACTCATTGAGTTTCCTATAGTCTTGTACTGGGCATAGCTTTCCATTCTTCTTCTTTATGAAGAAAAAGGGTGAAGCATAAGGACTATTTGAATGGTGGATGTATCCTTTGCGTAGATGTTCATCAATAAACTTGTCTAGTTCTTCGTGTTGTCCGACTGCTAGTGGGTAGATATTACAGTCCAAACTTTGTGGTGCGTCTGGTAATAATTCTATGGCATGGTCCCATGGTCGAGATTCAGGGAATCTTTGTGATTCTTCATCACTAAAGACTCGTCCAAATTGATGGTAAACTTGAGGGACTTGTTCTTGCCAGGTGCATTTAGTTTGATCTTGCGCTTTAATAGCAAGTTCTGTTGCAGTAGTAGTGCAATTTATCATAGTAATGTTGCGTTCATTTCTAGGGATGAACTCATAATCTTGTTCTTTGGGTGTTTCTTCTTCTAGTTCTGGATTGTAATCGTGCAGATAAAACCTCTGCTGCTCTAGTGTCCATAGACCTGCGTCAGAAGTGTTGAGCGCATCAGTGCACAACACATGATACTTTCCATTTAAGGGAGTATCACACCAAGAATGGAGACGTTATGTAGAATACCTATGTAGTCACAAGGATATTCTTTATGGTAGTATGCGCATTATGTCACGCCCTCTCCATGTATATAAACCCCAGAGCTTTCGCTCTGAATATGCAGTCGTTCTCCCCAGAACACTTGTAGCTAGCAAAGTACCTAAGTCACCTGGTGAGCCTTTCGCTGCGCATCCTATGCTGCGCGTCAGGTTATGGGCCCTGGATGCCCTCACCTTTCTATCTGCGCCTTCATGGCTGCGTTGAAAGTGTGAAAAGGATATGCAGAGGGGTAACCCTCTCCTTGTCGTCGCTTTGCGAACCAAGGACCTCTGGTATAGACAGGAGACAGTTATGCTGTTAACTCCGCATGCTATTACCACTAAGTAGGTGCATAATACATGTCTGAGCCGCTATTATGGCTCGCTATAGACATAATCCAGATGCATACCTGTTTTGGTCCGTGAAAAAATAAGCGGAACAAAAGAGGATATGCGGACCATTGTCCTGGAAGCGCGTTCTATTCTGGTTTCACTCGCCACTTCTGTGTGCTGATAAAGTTCATTCCAGAATTTACGCCGCCCCAAACAAGAACAATGGCCTCAACTTCAAACCCACTTAAGCAAAATCAACTGATCATTCCGAAATTTAAGGGTACTGATTATAAGGACTGGGCTTATGGAATGCAAGCAGCACTCGAAGCAGTCGATCTATGGCTGATTTCTGGAGCACCTGCGGCGATCCATGTTGCGCGCCCTGTGCCTGTAGACCCCAATGCCCCTACTGCGCAAGAAGTAACCTCTATGCAGCAGTGGGACACTGCAGACGGACATGCGATTGGTTATCTCAAGTCCTATGCTGAGCGCACTGTGATGCAAAAGGTGCTGCAGTCAATTGCGCCCGCTCCAGTGACCAGTAGATCAATCTGGAACGAGCTTAAAGACATCTATGACACCGTCTCCCCTGCCAAAGTCTTTTCCATCTTCAGGCAGACCAGGGACTGGCGTCTTGATGGCTCGAAGCATCCTATGCCTCAATTGGATGCTCTAGATTACCTCTACCAGCAGCTTGAGTCCAATGCAGTCATTGTCCCTGGTTTTCTCCAGGCAATGACACTCCTTTCGGCAATACCAGCGCAATGGGAACCCTTTGTAGCTCCCAGATTGCTGCAGGTTGGTACAGTTACTGCCATGATGTACACAGATGCCAAGACGGTCGTCTTATCACATTGGGACAACCTACAAGCTCAAAGGGGCAACAAACACCCAAAAGCGCAGATACAGAAGATTTCTAATGTTCCGAGAAAGGGTAAAACACCTTCCTTTCAGGAACAGACAGCGCCTTCTCATGGCAGCTCGTCTTCTGGCCAAAAGAAGAAAGGAAAGCGCGGTACAAGGGGCAAAGGAAAGGGGAAAGGAAAGGCGACTTGGGGTAAGGTGCATCTCGTCAGCACCGCCTCCTGCGTTCCAAGTACCTCCTACTCCATTGCCACCATCACGCCACAGGGGCTCTAGCAGCGCATTGCTGTGGAAGACCCTGAGACCTCCTCCTTTGGGAATGGTCCCTTTTCCTCCTTCAACCAGGCAATTACACTCGCGCAGTGCATCGGAGATCGCCCCTCCGCCCGCACCATCCAAGCACTCGAAGAAGACATTATCCGGAGTGTTCCTACCCCAGAAGGCAGCCCCCCTCCTGAGTCCGATGACTCAAGGGACTCTTTTGGCTACACAGCAGCCGAAAGAGAGGCCATCTTGCTGTGCTTCCTTCCTAGGAGGAACTCGGAGCCAGTCTTCTTAGGACCAGGCCGCAACATCCCACATATGCCAGTGGATGAAGCGGAACTTACCTCAGAAATGATGGAGAACGATCGGGGCAATACACCTGCTTCCGATTGCGTCTCTCTCTGGGGAAGTAACCTGGATCCTAACGATTACGGAGCTTCTGGATGGAGTGAGCTCTATCAGGACGACGATGGGTATGTTCCATCAGACTCTCTAAGTCACACAGCCACTGATTCTACCATAGAATGCGCATGGATGACGCCTGAATCACGTCTTATTGCTGCTTTGGGAGAATCGGACAGAGCGCTCCTTAATAAGGTAGCTTGCCCCTGTAAACGTATGGCTAAGTGTACTTGTAGTCCGTTGTCACTCGATTGGATGCTTGATTCCGGTGCCACAGTCCATATCACGCCTGTTCAGAGTGATTTCATTGATTTCGAATACTTCTCCTCACCAGAGAAGGTTCGGACCGCATCTGGATACGATAATAGTCTCCAGATACTTGGTCAAGGGACTGTGCTCATTCAGCACGTCTTTACAGACAAGGGAATCATGCGCAAAGAATTGCTGCGGATTCAGGGCGTTCTCTATTGCCCTGGTTTGATTGCTCGGATCTTATCCCTTGGTCCCTTACTCAAAGGAGGGCTGCGCGTCTATGGGGACGCTGCAGGACTCACCCTCTACATTGAAGGGAAACCTAACATCCCCTTCATGCGTTGTGAGCCTCGTCGCAAAGGCGAGTCTCTGTACTGGCTTAAAGCCGAGAAATGAGACACTCGGGGTCTCTATACAGTCTTCAAAGAAGACTATTCCCTAATGCATCGACACCTGGGGCACCCGTCTAAGACAGTGCTTTGCCATGCAAGGGATAGCACCGCTGGATTCCCATCCATTAAGTTTCCTAGTTCCAATCCTGTTTGCCCAGGATGCGCACTTGGGAAGATGACAAATGCGTCCTTCCCTCCGTCCAAATCACGCGCAAAAGAACCCCTCTTTAAGATCCACTCCGATATTAAATCATTCCCAACTGAGTCCTATCATCGCCACAAGTACTTCATTAGCTTTGTGGACGATAACTTATCATTTGCATGGATAGTATTATTGCGCGCGAAATCCTCTGCGATTATTGCGCTGCAACACTTCCTAGCAATGATAGAGACTCAATTCGGAGTGAAAATAAAGGAATGGATGTCCGATGCAGGGGGAGAGTACAAAAGCAATGCATTCCTCGCTGTACTCCGGAACAAAGGAATTAAAGTGTTACAGTCTGCGCCTCACACCCCCCAACAGAATGGCCGCGCTGAATGCTTTAATAGAACCATTATGGACAAGGCAGAAGCAATGCGGCATGAGGCTTGCTTGCCTGACAAATGGTGGGAGTTCGCTGTCGAACATGCAGTACACCTCTATAACCGTACTCCAATGGAGCGCCTTAACTGGCACACTCCATTTGAGAGGATGTACACGAAGATTCCAGACATTTCACATCTAAGAGTCTTCGGATGCGGTGCATATGCGTTTGTACCTCCGGACGTGCGCAAGGATAAACTTGCACCCAAGAGTGAACTTATGATCTACCTTGGTGTCGCAGAAGGCCTTAAATCACATCGCTTTATGCGAAGTAACGGCCGCTTATTCTTCGCTGCACAAGCCCTCTTTGATGAGGAGCTATTTCCGAAGTATAAAACCCAAAAACCACGGGATACCACCCGAATTTACAAGCCAGTACTAGAGCAGCCTCCTCATGACCGAGATGAGGATGCGCCACTTCCATTTCCACCACCTTTTTCAAGGGATGCGATGCAGCAGGACAATAACCCTCCAGTCCTACCTGCACCTTCACTACCTCCTACGCGAAGAAGACCACGAATTCCGCGCCCACCTACTCCTCCAGTACTGTCGAGAGGTGTCCCTCCTCCTCCCAGGGAGGGTATGCAGCCTGGTTCCGCAATGGACACTCCACCCAGGCAGGCATGGCCGCGCAGAAATGTCAGACGAAAGTCTCGGTCTCCTTCAGCTGGTCCTTCTACCAGAAGACCACCTCAACCGCCACCACAGCAGTCTAGACAGCCGCCCTCTCCTAGTCCGGCTCCTAGAAGAAGTGAGCGATTGAGAAAGATTCCCACTCATCCAGGGAATGTGTATGGGGAAAGCAGACACCCCACAGACATTGAGAGAGACACTAGTCGCACCAAAAAGTGGAAAGAGCTGACTGAATCAGAACCTGGTTCGGACAATGACCAGGAATCTGAGGATGAGTCAGAAGAGGAATCTCCTCGCTCTCCCCACTCATCACACCCTCCAAAAGAGGGAGAAGCGTCGTCGAGCAATGGAGAAAGCTCAGATGACAGTGATGATGCTAGCAATGGTGACGAGTCCTCGGACGAAGTGGAGAAATCTTTATCTTCCCTAGCAAAGAAAGGGGGAGTAAAGTATCTGAGCATGCTGCTAGCCAATGCAGTTCCACCTGGCTCAGAGGTCCCAGACACTCGGAAAATCCGAGAATGGTCCTTTAAGGACATCATGCGCATGTCTGAAGCGCACAAAAAAGAATGGTTAGATGCTTGCAGACAGGAGCTTGACTCACTCCATGCGTGCAAGGTCTATGACTTGGTGGATTCTCCGCCAGGGAGAAAAATCATCCATAACAGATGGGTCTTTGACCAAAAGACCGATGGACGGAAACGAGCCAGACTAGTCGCCAAAGGCTTCTCACAGGTTGAAGGCATTGACTATGAGGACATCTTCTCACCTGTCGTTCGATATGAGACGGTGCGCATCATGTTTGCTCTTGCTGCATTGAGCAAATGGCACATGAGAAGCATAGATGTCAAAACTGCCTTTCTCTATGGCGAGCTAGAAGAGGAGCTCTACATGGAACAACCTGAGGGCTTTAAAGTGAAAGGCCAAGAGTGCAAAGTCTTCCGTCTAAAAAAGGCTCTCTATGGACTTAAACAAGCAGCTCTACAATGGTGGAGAGTGCTGGATAAATCCATGAGTAAGCTAGGCTTCAGACGTCTCAAGTCTAACTCAGGAATATTTGTCCTTAGCGGACAACATGGCCCCAGTGTCATCGCAATAGTCTATGTTGATGATGCTATCTTCATGGGACCAAGTATCTGTCAAGTAGACCTGATGAAAGCCATGTTTATGGACATCTGGGAATGTCGAGATTTAGGAGAGACAAAGGAGTTTCTTCACATGAATATCTATCACCAAGGAAATACCATAATCCTTGAGCAGAAGGAATATCTGCGGAAAGTCTTGGAGCGCTTCAACATGAACAATGCAAAGAGCGCACCTACTCCATTGCCTATGGGATACATCCCATCTCCTAATCCAAATCCTGTTGATGAGCAGCTTCGAACGCGCTACCAACAAGTGATTGGATCCCTATTATATCTTATGTTAGGGACTCGCCCAGATATCGCCTTTGCAGTGACCAAGATGTCACAATTTGCGGCCAATCCCAGTGAAGAGCACTATCAAAAGGCTCTTTACATATGTCGCTACCTTGTAGGTACTGCAGACTACAGTCTAATCTATGGCAAAGACAATTCCGGTCTTATTGCCTATGCAGATGCGGACTGGGGATCTGATCCGCACACTAGGCGGTCCAATACTGGCTACCTGGTTCTGTTAGGTGGTGCCGCTGTCTCCTGGAATAGTAGAGCGCAAAAAACACGCGCACTCTCGTCCACTGAAGCAGAGTACATGTCGTTGTCTGATGCTTGCAGACAACTGGTGTGGATTCATTCTCTTCACAGAGAATTGCGTCTATATATTCGCTCCATACCACTCTGCAGAGACAATCAGGGGTCTATCTTTATAGCCTCTAATGCAGTACAAGAAAAGCGGACAAAACACATTGATATCCGCTACCACTACATTAGGGAAGTAGTGGAGTCAGGCAAAGTAAAGCTTTACTTCGTCCAGACAGACCAGAACCTGGCGGACATGTTTACTAAGAACCTCAGTAGGGACAAGTTCTTATATTGTAGGAGTACATTAGGGATTACCTTTGATAGAGGCGCATAAGAAATTGGGCAAGGGGCTCTTCTATCTCTATGTCCCAGTCCATTAGGACGATCGGAGTAGTACAGGCTATACCCTACTACTCTGCTCCTCCTGATGGATGGGGATCGTAAAGGAGAAGAGATCCTTTACAGGATCTTTTACCCTTTATGCACCACTTCCATAAAACATGCTGCTGAAAGACTCCTTTCACGGTTCTTTCAACTACATGTCTTATAGGAAGAGGGACATGAAGCGTAAGGCGTAAACTTTCTCTCAGTCTTGTCGTGCATTGCATAATGGGGGCGAGTGTGCTGGAATCAGTAAATACTCAGTACACTGACCACTGTTATGTGCAGCGGCGACGAAGCTGGAAGAAATACAGACCCTAGTGAAAGCGTAATGAAGTAGTCCAACTCATAAGAAAGAGAAGGGTAGAAGAAGTCACTTCCACCCATCCCTTTCTCATGAGAGCGATAGTATACCTTTAATAAGACGGTGGGAGAATACTGGGTACTGTATTCCCCTAACGTCTTGTTAAAAATTCCTATCTGTGCACTTCAAAATAATGCGGTACTATTGTTCTCTTCCTTACTGTCAAATAAAGAAATCTGGAGCAATGCTTTCACCATTGCTCCGGATCTCTTTATTGACCTCGGGGAAGGGAACAATAGCGCGTAAATAAGAAAATCTGGGGTGTTGAATGACATCTCCACTCCGGACTTTCTTATGCCGCCTATGGAAGGCAGCAACAGCGCACGCAAGAAAGTATGGAATGTTGGCTCTTACTACCATTCCATGTTTTCTTATGCACTCAACCGCTAATGCTTTCATGTCGACAATGTCCCTCTCGAAGGCTTGGGAGACGTCCTAAAGCCATCAGAAAGGTGTCGGCAAGGTCCTTGCCTTACGGAGAGGATTGCATCCTGAGGAGTTAACCAAGATCCTGGTCCTTTGCGCCCTATGGCTAATAAGGGTGTTGGATGTTCGAATGCAGTCTTTTGATCATCCGAGTCCCTCACTGGCCATAGAGGTAATAGACCAGGAAAACCCTTCGTTGACTAACCAAAGGACGCCTTCGACTTGATGCCATCTTCTCGTCGCTTACGCTGTCTTCCCTATAAGGGAGTTGGATCTGCAACCAGTCAGTTATGGATCTGCCCCCCTCATAGGGACAGCCAAAGTGTGCGACGTAAAGATGCAGTTAAATCCCAAGCATCCTCTCAAGGTCCCCCTCATCCCTTGTGAGAGCGTTCAAGAAGTTGATGCACAATTGTTCGACTTCCTTGAACCTTCCAAGGTACCTCTTGCGAGGTAAAGTGTAAATCCGGACTGGAGTCCAAAGATCACCCCAGAAGTGATCACCCAGACTCCGTCAACTCTCATGCACTAACTTGCTTGGTACATTTTAGCCCACTCCATTCGCCATGTACCAAACAAGGGGGAGTGTTGAGCACATCAGTGCACAACACATGATACTTTCCATTTAAGGGAGTATCACACCAAGAATGGAGACGTTATGTAGAATACCTATGTAGTCACAAGGATATTCTTTATGGTAGTATGCGCATTATGTCACACCCTTTCCATGTATATAAACCCCAGAGCTTTCGCTCTGAATATGCAGTCGTTCTCCCCAGAACACTTGTAGCTAGCAAAGTACCTAAGTCACCTGGTGAGCCTTTCGCTGCGCATCCTATGCTGCGCGTCAAGAAGTAAATATGTATGTGTCTCCTTGGATTGATCCTTCTGTCCAATTAATCTCTGGATTAAATGCGGCGAAGAAGGGCATTCCTAGAAGCATAGCACCACTTCCTAGGTTTGCAATAAGGAAACATAGCGATATAGTTTCATTATTGTAGCGGATCTTTAGATTGGTTGCATGCGTCATTGGTCCAATACTATTTCTAGTACCGTCTACGTTGCATACTATCTTGGGTTTTGATAGTTCATAAGCCGGAATCTTGAAGCGATTGATTATTAAAGGACTGATAAAATTGTCTGTTGTGCCACTATCTAGTAGTGCATCAATTGGTTTCTTTAAAATGGAGGATTTGATTAAAATAGGAACTTTAACTTGACATTCTTTGGGAATGAATACAGCCTCTGGAAACATTGCCCTCAACATGGCTGTGTGAGAAGGGCTTTCTAAAAATTTATTCCAAGGTTTTTCATTTCTTGAACCCATTGTTCTCGCTGTCCTTCATCAAATTTAGATGCACGTGCAGCAATAGTAGGGATGTCTTCATCATCACTGTCTTGTTCCTGGTCTTCCTTCACTTCTTCTATGCGTGCGGATCTCGCATAAGAAGAGGGTTGGCAAAACTTGGTTGATTTAGAAAATGTATGCTTCTTGGGCTGATTATATTTGTACATTGTGGTTCTCCAATTGTGTGATGGTTTAGATTGATAAGAAGATCTAAACTGTGATGCGGAGGTTTTGCACATAGGACATTCCTTCGACATATGTCCAATTCTGCTGCAGTTAAAACATCTTCCTTCTTGGCAATGTTTTCGCTTGTCTTCATCAGTGTATGCTTTGTTAATTTGAGTGCGTGCACGATTGATTTGAGTGAATACTGGTGTGTGTCGCGATCGCGGCCTTCGGCCGCGTTCGTGACCTCCACGCACACTCCGGGATCACATGACCTTAAG
>QFFA01001987.1:0-35816 GCA_003316565.1 Russula foetens | reverse complement strand
AGGTCGTGGAGTTTCGGGTGACGGTGGGAAGTAGTGGAGAAGCCGGGCTTTGGTGGTTTGAGAAGAACAGATCAACCTGGATAGGGAAAGTGAAGAGTCTGTTAGGTATGAAGAGGCGAATGGTTGGCAAGCTTCCGCAAGCTTGACACCAATGTTAAACACTAAGCTAGCAGGAGGACGTCAGGGTGGGCTGAGCAGAAAAAGCGACGTGACGCACGACCCGAGTTCCTTGAAGGCAGGTTCGAAGCCCTCTATGCCCGCCTCATCTTTGGGCCCTGCGACACACAGAATTGGACACCGTTTATGGGACAAAAATGCGAGAACTGACATATATTGGTACCGTAATACTCCGGATATGCCTCGCGAAGTTGGGGAGGGACGGACGGCACATCAACAACGGGGTTTGCATAATAAGAACCTTTCAAGGTGTCTGCTCGATCGTTGTGAGAAGCATTCCTGCTGAAACCGGGGTAATGACAATACCCGGTTTGCCATTCATGATCTCCTGGCTCGTGGGTCACTCATGGGGCCCGGCGCCGAGCGTTGCAGTACGATGGCCACGCACCTTCCCATGCGACCACCCAAAGCTGATGACGATTAGTTAGTGCTAAAGTGTGAGCCCTAATTCGAACCTGTATCTGCTTTTTGCATCTGCGTACTTTTCTCGGGTAGATTCATCGAGCTGGGCAAACGCGTGCGCAAGTTCCAACAGCCTTTCCCTAAGCTCTGGGTATTTCGGAGGAAGGTCCCGGACGACGATGATTCCAAGACAATCCGGACCCGAGCCGAAAGCCTGCTCTGTGTGGGGGGATGCGAGAAGGATTGGGAACTTTGGCACAGTATAGAATACTGACACACCTATAGAGTGTAAGAGGGTTGACGGAGAGGCGAGAAGGGACTGATATGATATTGAGACGGGAGCTTTAGACGACGTTGAATGATTCGGCAAGCTGGCCATTAGGCGACGTCTAGGAAAGCTTGCAAGGGCAGCTAGTCGGGGTATCAAGTAAGGAGGGAACATGTACGGTATTGATGGGCCTCGTGCCAAGGGAGGCCAAAGTGTGAGCTTCGGGTGAGATGATCAGGTCATGCGCGCCATGATGGATCGAATGCCCTCCCAGTCAGTTTTTTTTTTATCTTCTGTCTTTTTTTCTCCCTTTCCTCTGTTCATCTCCGCACAGGCCGCAGTATGTGTCACGAAAAACCCTCGCCATAAAACGAGGAGATTCAGAGATACTCACCCGCAACGACGTCCAGTATGCGTTCCTCTACCATGTCTTCAACGACAAGACCTTGGCATTCACAGATGAAACCCCTGGTAAACCATCGACCAAGGTCAACTTTTGTGATCTCTATGTACACGCCCTCTACAATTCGGCCAAATGTTCCAAAGTCATGAGAGATAAGATGCTTGAAACCCCAGCCTTTGCTGTGGAGTTCGCAAAAATATCTCTGCTGACGAACGTAGGGAGGATAAATACAACTATGGCTTGTACGTGCTGTTGGTACCTCACGACCTACTTTCTTTTATTGACATCAATGCCCATTTCTAGTCTTTCCCGAGATGAAAACTGCATTACGAAGTTATCACCCCGTTCCGTCCCTACAGAAGACGGATGGAAATGTACAGGACGCTCCTAGGATAAAGAACTGTCTCAAGGCAGCTTTCTTACCTGGGGAGCAGAAATCAGCACCTCCCTCTACCCCTGCTGATATCCTAGCCCGCGCGGTATGAACTTGAGTTCGAGTGGTTGCGCATTCGTGTATTCACAGCCCATCGTTTAGAAAGCTGGCCATATCCCCCCAACCAGTGTTGTTAACTTGATATTTGTCCTGGTCAATTATTCCTCCGTGAGTAACTACGTACTCCCGTATAACTCATCTGATAAGGGAACAGTCCTTAATGCCTATACACTTTGAACCAGATGTGGAATTCGTAGATCTCTTCCTCCCTATTAATATATCCTCGGCTGCTCGCGCGAAGGCGTTTCTGTGGATGATATTCCATTATCATGAGGGTCCCAATCTACCGAACCCTTTCACGGACGATCATGCTAGTCGTAATCCTGGCAAAGTACCATGGCTACATCGCCTGTCGAGAGAAGAACAAGCGCAGGAAAACATCGACCCACCTGAAGAACTGGAGTGGGGAAGGAAGATGGCACAGGCTAGGAGCCGTTTTTTGCAGGAGTTGGTCGCAGGCGGTGAACTCGACAAAGCAGCTAGAACACTGTCTGGCTCATCTTCGCATGGTTCGTCCTTTGCGCTGTCCCCGCTATTAATGTATGGGACATCTGTGTAACGCGTTTGTAGACGCCGAATCTTCCTCAGCCCGTCGACCTCGCGCTCAGCAATATTATGCATTGGAAGGGAGTAAGACCACCTTTCACCACTATGTCCCTACGAATGGAGGCAAGGTTAAGCCGAGCCAGTCCGTGCCATTGACAGGTTTGGTCCTTTTCTGTGTCTTCTTACCGACTGATTGACTATACACATAGTAGTCAATGCCAGCTTACGTGCTAAGGAGCAATGGCTCGAGCACCGAGATGATTACTCCTTGCTACGTCGTTAAGTCCTCTTATGGGCCGTCCTCGCACCGTTCTGACTTCGTAATTCAGAATCATGGCACCGTATGCAAAACATTGACCCACTCGCTGATTCGGATGACGAGGGCCTAGATGACCATGCTAGGCTGGACTACCGTGGGTGCTCTTCACAAGATCTACTGTCCTCTTAGCTGACAGCACATTACTAGAGCGCCGCTTGCACGTCTTGGACTTGTTTAGACCGCCATCAACACCCTCTCGCTTCCCCGCCTCGGGGTAACGTTTTTCTTCATCATCATCCTGTTTTTTTTTTTTTGGTATCTGCTAAGATCTGATATGGGTGTATGACGCACTTCTTGGACGGTGATGCTTGCCTGCGTGACAGCCAGAGAGATGTGCAGAATCTGAGCTGTCAGCGGCAGTTGATTTCGCTTTTATATGACCGTGGTATTGTTGGGTTCACCGCTTAGAATGTTGTAGCCTGTTTTTCCCGCAAAGTTATTTGGTAGTTGTGTAGCCTACCTGCATGTATTATGCCGAACCCCTGAATCACAACTTCATGATCGGGTTCTCAAATCATATAGTCGGGTATACTAGCGGGGTGTACACGCTAGGATCAGTTACATTATACTGGGCCACATGCTGAGCAAAGCAAAGCAACTACATGGCACAGCCGTGCAGGAGGAAGTGAGTAATGGCAAGAAAGTAGTGGACCAGGTCCTGCGGAGAAGGGCCTACAAACTCGCGAATGTACAACCCTCTCATCGCAACTAAAGTACATAAATAAAAACACTGACGATTGCAAAAGAATGTCTGTTCGATACATGTCTCCAATCTACCTAGTACAATAGGTAGATGAGAGGGTCCAAAAGAAGTGTGAACCAACAATCAAATAAAACGATCAATGCGCACGTCGAATTCCCGATGAAACGGGAATAAAGATATCAGAACGCACCCGGCAGTGCGAGGACAGGATGAGCGAACCCATCACGCTCACGTTTGGGCAATTCAGCGGGGGCACTGATCCGCCTCGCACGGCGTTCATCATCATCCACACCGCGGCTACCCATATCGTCAGCAGATGGGATGCCGGATATACGACGCTTGAGTTTTGACATCATGTCGCGGCCAGTGGCAGTGCGTGAGTTGAGGGCACTGAGATTAACCTCCGTAAGTTCGGTCAGCGATGACCGAGAGGACCGCGGGGCCATTGTGGTGGTTATTTGCGGCCTTGTGTGTGAGGTAGTTGATAAGACACGTGTCTCCGGTAAGAGAGCATGAAGCTCTCCTGCTGTTGGAACCGGCGGCGTAATCTCAGACTCAACAATGTGCTGGCCATCTTTTTTTTCGGAAGGCTGGAAAACATTCCTAACAGCCTTCATGCGGGAAGTGGAACGGAGAAAGGTGGGCAGAGGAATGGGAGGGCGGTGAGACTCATCCTTGTCCTTCCCGGTGGTCGGAGTACCATGGGAGCTCAGGTGAGCCGTAATCTCATCCAGGGAAGGAAGACGCACGCCGGTGCTCTTCAGTTGGCGATATTGTACATGTTCGACCCACGGCTGGACAATAGGGCGCCTGGCTGGTCCAGGAACGTCTTTCTGTTGCAACGACTCGAACAAAGCCAGCGGGGAATCGAGGCCTGGGGAGGGGAGGGAATAATGAAAGATGGCTGGAGACTCGGGTGGAGTTTTTGGGAGGGCTGTAGCCGTGGGGGAGGGAGGGGCTTGGATCTTGGATAGGAATAAGGCGCGGCGTTCCACTAGAGAGGAATTAGTACGAGAGTCTAAAAACAAGAGTTTAGAAGAAGGAGCATACGCTGCTTGCTCTTGTGAGCCTTCATCGCGAGTTCCTTTCGCAGGTCAGGCTCCTTCCTCGCAGTGGCATTTCTTTCTCTCGTGGATGCGAGAAGCGCTTCGAACTGGCCACGGTCGAGACCTTTTCCGGCAGGTAGAGTATCGGCTGGGCGTAAAGGAGAAGGTTGCCGATAAAAACGGGGGGAAATCACAGGAGGAGGGCTGAGAAGAGACGGCCTATAGCTGTCATCCTGAATGGGGGGAGAAGGAGGTTGGGAATCAAAAGGAGAGAACGGCTCGACAGGAGGATCATCCGCGGGCGCAAGGGAGATGGAAATAGAAGGAACGGACAGGCTAGAGAGAGCCATGGATGAAGATGAATAGAGGGATGTGAGGGAATGAACCGTGGGGGAGGCGGCCAGCACCAGAGCACCTGAGTGATAAGAGCGAAAGGAGAGAGGTCGAGCTGCAATAAAAGCAACCCGAAGTTGGAGTCTGGGAAAGAAGGCGGCCGTCGGTAAGCGCTGTCACCACAACCACTTTCGTCGCTCTTTTTTGCCTGGAAACCAAACCATCGCAACTGATCAAATCTCCTGTATAATCTAAGCCGTAATACAACAATTGCTTGTCTACAGTATCCCCTCTCTTTTACGTCTCCGTCTCAAACCTTCTCCTGTTTCACTGCCTCCGCCAACTTCTCTTCGTACAACCCCTTGGCGTCCGTCCACACACGAGCGTGCTCTCTGTCAGGAAATTCGAGTAGAGATGGAAGAAGGTCAGCACTAAATTGCTCCGATGCTTCCCTGGGAAGCAGCGTAGGAAGATGATCGATTGAGATAACATCCAAAGGCGGGTTTCCCGCCCTGTTGGTAACCATGCGTTAGCTTCGCCCTTGCGGTCTCCGAGGCATTCCACCTCACTCACCCGACGACCGCCGCCACCGTCGGCTCGGAGAATGTGGTATTCACCGAATAAATGGGAATGGGATTGTTGGGGTTCGTCGTGTCGCAACTGACATCCACAACGATGCTCAATCGTCGAGTCTTCCCCATAGAGTTGATTTGTTCCTCAGTCAGAAACGGAGGAATGCGTGTCGTGAGGTAGATACAGTTGACGAAAATGTCAACGTCTAGTATCTCCTGGAAAGGTCCACCCCTGGCAGTCTCGTCCAAGTCCCATTTGATAATGTTTTCTCTATACACGCCAAGTCAAACCCAATTCACATTCATAACAACCCGGACGCACTCATCAAGCCCGATTTTCTTGAACAGCTCAACAGCACCACGACCGCAGCGTCCGAGGGCACCAATGATAAGGGCCTTCATGTCCTTCTCTCGTCCTCCGAGTTTAGCCTTTACATCAGCTACCATGGCTTCTTCGTTGTTATATGGCTCCAAACGGCTAAGTTTTTCCGCACTCTTTTGTGCAGCAAAAGCTAACGCTCCAGCCGCGGCCCCAGCGAAACCTGCATGGAATCCAAATGCTGCAACGCGCCTACCGTTCGCGTCATTTAAAAATTCCAGGTCGTACAGGGTTCCACCTCCGCGGTAGAAACGGGCGAGAACGGATGACCAGCCTGCTTGTTGTTTGAAGCAATGTGCGAACTGTACATGCGTGTGAGAGAGTGGAGCATCAGAGACAGGTAGCTCCTTCAATCCGATGATGGGTATATCAGTCGGGGCATTCGGCCAAGAGTTGTTCTCCACGAGCTCGCATCCGACTCTGGTCACCTGAGTTAAAACGGTTCGCGAAAGGTTGATCTGCGCGGGCGTACTTTTCGTATTCGGAATCGTCGAAGATCCTCTGATGGTCGCGCTCAACGTAAATCTTGAAACCAGATTCAATGAGCTTGCGGGCCGTAGTGGGAGTGAGGGCAGCTCGGTATTCGAGTGGTTTCTTCTCGCACCGTAGCCAGAAGGACTTGTTCGACATGATGTGCGGTTGCAGAAAAGGGGAGAAAAAAAGTGTATGTATGAAAATTTATACTGTATCTTGAGTGACCTGACTCGCTCGACATCTCGAAAATCTTCGAATTCCAATAATTAATGGTCGGTACGTCACCTTGATTATATAATATAAATGTATTAACCGGCCCGGTCGGTGCGGATCCGTTAAGTGAAACCGCAATTTGACTTCCGTTGTTTGAGACATGTCCCCAATGCCCCTTCCTCCTTCTTTCTCCTCCTTCCCACCCTCATTCAGCTCGTTCCCAGATCTGGGAGGTAGTTCTAGGCAAGACTTAGGGACAGAACCTTCCATCACTGCCTCAGTGCAACGGCGAGATTCTAAAGACAAAGAGAGTGACCGCAAAAAGAAGAAACGACACACACGAGACAAACAGTCCCGTCTGGGTCGGATTTCCTCCCGTGAACGCGGAGACGGAATCAAGGGCTCTCAAGGCAATGTCCGAACCTTTGATGATGAAAGATTAAAGGCCGAGGAAGACTCTGCACGGAGGACAAGACAACGGGATGTTTCGCAACCCGTTTTCTTTTCGGATAAGAAGGGCGACCCACTAAGTATGCAATATGGAGGGATCCACGCGGGGGATATACCAAAATATCACCTATTTGGATGTGCGTTGCATCTTTCGTGATTGTATGGCTACTAATAATATTGAAGGGGGCAGGAAAGTCCTCGGGTTACCCCAAGCTTTAACAGTTGTGCACCGGAGCAACAGGTCGGTAGAGGTTGTAATTGGTAGACGCCAAAAGGTATGCTTCAATGCTCCTGATATACTATCCCGTATGTATGATGGTGATTAGCACCTTGGCATTAGCGATGTAAATTCCCGACGCCTCCTCGAAGCTACCCCACGGCGTCGGCTTGTGGCGTCAGCGGAAGCAAGTCACAAATATCAGGAGACGGACGGGTTTATTCCCCTGCCTTCTCACAAACCGCGTCCTATCGAACCAGAAGAATACCGGTCTATCGGCCCGTTGAAGGATCGCAGTTCTGAAAGCGGTTCTTCATCAGCATCGGCGACATCGGACAGCGGCGATGATGACCAACAAGACGGAGACGAGACCGCACTCTCTTCGAACCACGAGAAGATGAGATCTCTCGAAGTGCAACTTTCGAGAGATCCATCCTCAGTGTCTACGTGGCTTTCCCTCCTATCCCTTTCATTGTCCCAGGTGCCCGTTGCATCTAAGAACTCTTCGAAAGTCCGCTCAGAGATCACACTTTCAATCCTCGGTCGCGCTTTACCAGCTCTTCAGGAAGGCTCTTCCTGGAACCGTATCCACCTCTTGTATCTTCATGCAGGAGAAGAGTCATGGACAAGCGAGAAGTTGGCCCAAGAGTGGGAAAAGGCATTGACAAAAGGAGACATCAATATCCGCTTGGCATGGCTTAATTGGCGAATTCGAAGCGGATCTGAAGGGGTAGACGGCATGCTCCAAGCGGCCATCCGTGTACTCGAACTTGCGGCGAGTGAAGTGGAAAGGCTAAGGATCTTTTGGCGATTGGCTTGCGCGTTACGTCAGGCGGGTATGGATGATCTCGCTCGTCGCTCGGGTTCTGTTTTATTTGTGAGATCGCTGATATTTCCTCAGGCTTCATCGAACGATCCATGGCTTTGTTCCAGGCTCAAGCAGACCTGTATTCCTAGCTGTCACACCTACCCATACATTCACTTACGACACGCATTTCTTACAGTGCAGGCTTTCATTGCGCGACAGAGATCAACCAGATACCAATGGCAGAGCGGATAAATCTACTCGAGGAATATTGGGACGTGGAGGCCCCACGAATAGGGGAGTATGGGACAACAGGTTGGGCGGATTGGTACTTTGCGGGGAAGCCAGATCGATCGCCAGGACACGCGCCATCCAGTAAAAGTTCAACTTCTGTGACCATCACTGCTTCGCTCTCGGATCCGTATCAGCTCTGGGCACAAGGGGAGGTAAATGCAGATGAAACGCTGAGGCCGCCTTTGAGGTCGACCGACCCTGATGCCGAACTGGACCCGTACGCAACGATCTTATTCTCGGACATTCGTCCATTCATCTTCGCACTCACTTCGAACCACTCGAAGGGCCTATTCCGACTCATCTGGCTGTCTTATCTGGGACTTCATGTCCCTGGTTTGGAGGCCATGATAGGAGCTGGAGATGATGATTGTTGGGCACAACTCCACCTTGTTTCGAAATCGTACATTGATGCGATCTTTCCGTCCTCGACCGATACGCAGAGCTCTGCGCCAGAGTCTCTTGCTGGGGTACTTGTTGGCAGAGAGAAGCAGTATATGGACAGTTTTGGGCCAATCAAGAACTGGAGCTATCGGTGTATTGGTCCATTTGAAGCTTCAGAATTCCGGAACGGAAGAGTGCAATGGGCCATGTGGACAAAGGAAGATATAGCTGGACTTGACATTGAATTTGTGAGGAGGGTGTTCGAGCAATGCCGCATGGATGATGATGTGGAGTGGGATCGGCTGACGTTGGCTTTCGAAGCTGCGATTGATGTGAAAGGGTAAGTATGTTTGCTCCCCCGTCCGAGTACAACTAATAGGATTTGTGCAGTGCATTGAAGAAGTCGCGCCGCTTCCTTGCATCTGCACCAGAGTCTCTACCTCACTGGGCCGCTCATGCGCGACTAGAGCGACTACGAGGGCGTTTTGATGAAGCACGCAAGGTCTATCAGACGGTACTCTCCTCACCAGCATCTACAGGGAGTAGGCTTAGTGCGGGTCCACTCTGGTGGGACTGGGCCGAAATGGAATGGTTAGCAGGTGACCCGGACGCCGCCACAAGAGTGGTACTACGAGCGGCTGAGGTGGAAGGCCTCGGTCTGGCTATCCTACGGGGCAAGCGCGTCCTTGAGGCTACGGCTCGAGAGATTCCCGAAACCTTGTGGAAAGTGCGTGAAGCATGGACACGGCTGGGTGTTCTACTAGAACTGTTGACGGGCCATTCTTTACCGTCATTTATGACGGCGCCTCTCGAGGCCGGGACCGTGGCGCAGGAGAGCATGGCCATCGCATCACTAGGGACGCTCTATCACCATATTTCTACCTTGAAGAGCCCAACGCGTCCCGTTATCCTTCGTGAGCGGTTGGAAAATGCCGTGCAACTGTTTCCTGACAACACTATCCTTCTGGGTATGTTCCTGGAGATGCAAAGGGGCCAAGGTCTTTGGGGCCGTGTACGGAAGTTAGGAGATAGTAATATCTCCGGTGATATGGTGCATGAGAAGAGTGTTTCAAGGTGTGCGGCCGAAATTTGGTTGGGTGGGTGGGAGAAGGGCCGGTGGTTCTGGGAAGTCGAGCGGATCCGAAGCAGTTTGACAGCGGCCATTGAGAACGAACGGTGCGTGTACCCGGGTATGATGCGAATAACTAATTCGAACCCTTTCGTGATCAGCACACGAGGGAGCCCTGTACTATGGCGACTACTGTTGGAGCTGGAGATACGGGCAGGTGATCAAGAGAGGGCAAAAAATGTGTTACTGCAAGCTACTGGAGCGTGTCCATTGGTCAAAGGTAGGCGCACATTCGCACATTTGAATGGCAACATTGCTGAGCATACGACGAAGATATTTACATGCAAGCGTTTAGTCGCCTCCGGCCAGCCTTCTCTGCTCATGAATTGAAGAGCCTGTGGGAGGCGATGGTCGAGCGAGGCTTGCGGATACGAAGAGGGTTAGAGGAGGTTATTGAGGGCTTGGATGATGGGAATGACCCGCATATTCAGGACGAAGAGGCAGATGGAGTCGAGGACGAGATTGAGTACAATTCGCGGGAGCTAGCCAGGCTGAAGCCATATTAATTGAGTCAGAGTTTGTTGTGTTGTTGATCGAGGACAATAAGTGTGACATATGTGACATTGGATGAATCACACTCACACGCACTCCGACAGACTCTCACGCACGCACATTCGCACACTCGCACTCACACTCCCTCACCCACCCTGTATTCTCTTCTCAATAAATCTCCCCCTCTCTCCCTTTTCTTCTAATCGTTCTCTCCTTCTCCAATTAGGGGACTACCCTAGTCTCCACGCGCTCCTCTCTGCGTCCCATGAATCGCATCCCTGCCCCTCTCATCACCGAAGAATGGCCGGATGCTGATTTCGACCTCCCAGATGACGGCCCTCTACACGCCCTCGATCCAGAGTCGGACAAGGATGATGTCGTCGAGGATTGGGACATTGAGATGGATCTAGGTGAGACAGGTGGGGCAAAGGTCAGGACCGGTCCCACCAGCCTTGTTGCCCCATTCGAGCGGTCCTTCCCACAATCCATCACTATCCGCCCCCCTTTACAACCTACTCTCGATGAAGAGGACGAAGAAGAAGGCGTATCTACTATCAAAATTGACACCCTCCGTCCTAAGGTCGACCCGACACCCGCCGCTTCCCCCGCCATCGACGAAGACTTCGAATCCGCATTTGCTCTCCCTTCGGATCTTACCAAACTATCTCTTCGGCCCCTCTCGCATCAATCATCCAAGAATTCACTCGAATGGGGCGACAAGGACCAGACGTCATCATCCTCCCAATCCTCGGACACTTATTCCACCTTGGGTTTTGACCACGGCTTCACATCCTCTACCTCCACGTCTCTTCCAGAGACGGAAACGGAAGACGATGACGACGATGGTGAACTTGAAGGCTTGGTCATTCCATCCGCTCTCTTTGAGTCGGGCACCTGTGGCAAGCAACTCGCCAAAATCCTGGAGATGAAGAAAAAAGTCCCAGTTGCTGAGACCACACCCAAGGTACCGACCCCTGACCCAGAAGATGATATGGAGATAGGTCTTGTCATCGACGATGATGTAGACTTTAGTCCGAGTCGACTACTTCAAAATACTCAACGTCCTTCGTTCAAACGCCAGTCTGTTTCAGGGGACCGTACAAATAGTATAGGCTCCCGCCCACCAACTATCAAGCCTACCACTAAAACACGGACAGAGCGCACCAAGTCCCCGATCGCACCTCCCCCGGCCTCCTCACGGCAGCTTCAGAAGATCAGGTTATCACCCTCTCCCCCACCACGTGCTCAGCCGACACGCGCTCATTCCTATCAAGCTTTGCTCTCTGCACCTGCTACAAGTAGTAGTTCCGTCCTCACGGCAAAGTCCGGCGGTTTGCGTGGTCAGAAGTCCCATTCAGGTCTCAAACCTGCCTCACCATCCTCCTCGCATAAACGTCTCACTCGCAAGGCCTCGCTATCTTCGTTGATGGAAATCAGCCACTCGCATGTTTCTGGTACCGAAGCAAATCCAACCTTCGTACCTCCACCTGTACCTTCGGCCCAATTTGCTCGGTATGATGCGCCGACCGCATCCTCACGAGCGAAGACACACACGAGTTCCACGAGCAGAATTCGTGCTCTCGATTATCAAGTACCGCCGACGCGTCCCACTACACCATCTTCAAACCCAGCCGCGCTACGGTTAACCATGCCGACGTCGTCCTCTCGCTTGAAAGCGCGCGCTCCCATTTCAGCTGTCTTTCCACCCTCCTCCTCTGCCACTCCTCGCGCTTCCTCCCCTACATTCCCACGCCCCCCATCGTCGCTCAGTTTACATTCCCGACCTGGGACAAGTAGCTCAACTGCATCCACCTCTGCTCCTAAAGTTCTTAAGAAGCCAAAACGACAAAAATTATATGGCGATGGCACTGAACTCGACACTTTCGATGACTTACCTACGGATCGAGATAAAGAACGTCGGTATCACGTCCAGCCGAAGGGACACGGTAGAAGTATGAGTCGGACTCAGGCCGTTGAGAGCAAAGATCCTGGAAAGGGTGCGATTCGGAAAAAGTCTACTCGCTCTCTGTCCACGAGCGGTTCAGGTATGTTCTCTTTGAATGTACTTCGAGTGCATTCTCATATATGAATTTATCAAGCTCCAGACGTGCCTTCTCGTACTCTCAAACGCACGGGAAGAATAGAGCTCCCTCCTAAGTTACCCGTTTTTGACCGTTCTCCGCCACGAAAGAAAGTGGCATCTCCACTAAATCCTACGCGGCGGAAACCAACATTAATTCGGAATCTTGGTGGTTCCAATGCTCCTAAGAGTACGCCGATTTATTAGTACCACCCGGGTTTTCCATTGACAATGAGCTTCAGCCGTCGGGGAGATGAAGTGGAACCCTCAGACACTACGGTGGGAGGGAAATGATCAAGCGCTTCGGGAATTTGATGCGGCTATGGCACCAACCCGACCAGCGCTCATTACACAACTAACGGGATCCTCAGTAGGATCCCCTGTTGGCCCTTTCGCATCTGGTGCTCGGAGAGTTGGGAACATGATATTCGATCCTGGTCGTATGTGCTGGATATCAACCCTCTCCCCGGAAGATGAAGAGCCAGATGTTTTCGCCGACCTAGCCGATGACGAGGAAGACACCAATGTTTGGGAGGCCCAGGGTGGCACTATCCGCGCTGTGCCATCTCGGAATTCGTCTAGTCTCGTCTCTGAAACCAGCAGCAGTGCAGCCTCCAGTAGGATTGAATCACCGGTTTCAACACGCAGTCGCGCGCAAAGTCCATCAGACTCTGGCAGCGAGCGGGGTTCCCGTGCATCTGTGGTCTACGATGTGGATGACACATTTTTGGACACTTGCAGGCTCGCAGAAGAGCGGCATCGACAGGAAATGCGTGGGTGGAGGGGCAAATACGTTAATCCTCTCACTCCCAACAGTCGCTCATACCTATATGACATCCGTGCATTAGCAACTCGCAAGTATTGAGCTATTCACTTCGGATCTTTTGCTCACACTTGCATCATCATGACCACCATTCGGGTTGGGGTATTTTATTCGGTCGTTTAATTCCGTTGGCACACACATCGATTTAGCTTTTTTTTTAGCTGTCTTTCTGAACACTCCTATTCCCATCACTCTCCCTTGTTTCCTCATCCCCATAATCCCCCACCCTCTTCGTTTCGTTTGTATCTCTTACGTTTCTGGCACATATCTCGTCCTTGACTCGGCATATGTCAATTGGCACCACGCTCCTTAGTACTGATTCCCTTGCCATGTATGGTCCCTGCATTAAATATGAATCCATCCTTATCATATTCACACGGAAACACACTATTTGTCGCTAAATTGTTTGCTTATCAGTTTAATCTATGAACAACATCAGCCAAAATGCAGGTCATGGCAAGATCACAGCACAAATGCACAATGACAGAGTCGTATTCCCGGTACTATCCTACACGTACCCACTCAAGCTTTTATCCCCGCGGATGCAGCAAGAAGGCGTAGCGGTGGTTTACATGATGACATATGGCGGAGGGCTCGTCGGTGGAGATCACATATTCCTCTCCGTAAACATCGAACAAGACGCACGAGTGGTGCTTCTCTCACAAGTATGTTCTCGATGTGTTCGATTCACCCAGGATGCGGATTGACAAAAAGCACGCGCATCTCTGCTTGCATATCACAGGGGTCCACAAAGGTGTTCAAAGCCAGAGTGGGTGTCAGGGCCGCTTTATGCACTACACTGCCTGGTGCACCAGTCAATCCTCCGGCGACTACGATGACCACCACGCCGACGACGACGAGGCAGCGCCTCGACGTGTCCGTCGCCGCGGGCGGAGGACTCTTCCTGCTCCCGGACCCAGTCACCTGCTTCCGCGACGCGACATACCACCAAAACCAGACGTTCCACCTCGTGCCCGGGGCGTCCGCCGCGCTGCTCGACTGGTACACGTCCGGCCGTCGCGCGCGCGGAGAGGAGTGGGCGTTTGCGAGATATTACAGCGCCAATGAGGTGTTCGTCGACGGCGTGCGCACGGCGCGCGATGTTGTTTTGCTGGACGGCGGAGAGGGGGGGTCTGCCTCTGCCAGCAGTGCGCCGCGTGATGATGATGGTAGCGGGGCGCGCGGGTTGCCACGGCGCACGCTTGCGGATAGGATGGGCCCGTACGCGTGCTATGCGACATTGTTGCTGTATGGGCCGTTGGTGCAGGGTGTGGTGAAGGAACTGGAGGGAAGGGTGGAGAAGACGAGCGTATTTCGAGTCAGAGAACCGTTGGATGTGTTATGGTCGATGAGCGGTGTACATGGGGAGGCTAGCGGGCGGGTGGTGCGGGTTGCAGGTAAGGAGACGGAGGATGTGAAGAAGTGGCTATCCGATGCTCTGCGCGGATTGATTGACGTCATCGGCAGTGAGGTTTATAGCAAAGCGTTCGTCTAGATAGACAGATAACGCCAATGGATCCTTCATCGCAGACGACCATCACTCCTCATAACCAACAGCCCTTTGTCACTCGCACCTACCCCTCGGAAGAAGAGCTGGATGGTGTCATCACGCGTGCAGCTATAGCCCAGAAAGCCTGGGCACGCGTCCCGCTTAAGGATCGCCTTGCGATAGGCACAAAGTTTCTGGTCGGTACTCATTCTTTATGTCATCTCATAGCCGCACGTCCAGCTAAGGATCGGGTCATGCTATTAGGGCGAGTTCGAGAAGATGGGTAACGAAATGCTGCTCGAACTCACCTTGCAGATTGGACGGTACGTACACCTCGTCTTGTACCTCACGATCCTGTTCATTTAATGTCGACGCGCAGGCCGGTATTGCAGAACGCGGGTGAGATAAGCGGTACGCTTGAACGCGCCAAGTATATGCTATCAATTGCGGAGTCCTCTCTGGCGGACGTGGGTCTTCAGGACACCGACAAGCCAGGTTTCCGTCGGTTCATCCGTCGCACACCTCTAGGCATTGTATTGGTCATAGCTCCTTGGAAGTGAGTGACATATCCCAAAGCCATCATTACAAACATGGGTCTCATTGTCGCGCATCAGCTACCCATATCTTACATCAATCAACTCAGTACTGCCAGCAATCATCGCGGGCAACGCGGTACTATTGAAACCGTCACCGCAAACCCCTCTCACCGCGGAGCGCTTGGCTCTGGCTCTGGAGCGCGCCGGACTACCCCACGACGTCCTTCACGTCTTGCATTTGTCGCCATCTCTCGGGACCTTCGTCATCCAACACCCTCTTGTAAACTTTGTGTCGTTTACAGGAAGCGTTGCAGGGGGCCGCACCGTGGAACAGGCGGCGGTGGCGGCCACACAATTCAAGGGCGTGGCCCTCGAGGTAGGTCCCTTCTCCATGCGTGTGGACTCTCGGCGGTTAATGTCGGCCAAGTTAGGTGGGAAGGATCCCGCTTATGTTAGGTCGGACGCAGATCTAGCTTATACAGTGTCTGGATTGGTGGATGGTGAGGAAGATTCGATGTTTTCACTAGTGGCAACTTTCTCACCTGTTCTCCAGGTGCATTCTTCAATTCTGGCCAGAGTTGCTGCGCGGTCGAGGTGAGAATCATCGGATTTTACTATTCACGAAGTATTCTGACTGGTTACGACAGCGCATTTATGTCCATGAGTCGGTCTACGACTCATTTGTTAGTCAATTCGTGGAGATGGTCAAGGTTAGTCCAATGGTCCGTCCGCCCATTGCAAATGTAATTCCACGTTCCTTAGACCTATAAGCTTGGCGACCCCACAAAGTCGGAGACAAACTTAGGCCCTGTAGTCAATCCCGGACATGCGCAACGTATCCGCAAGCAGGTGCATGATGCCGGTTAGTATCATCGCCTCAGCAGCAGCTGTCCACTGACAGCCGCAAAAATCTGTCACAGTCGAGGCAGGAGCCAAAGCTTTGATCCCTGAAGACTTGTTCGAGACCGCGGAGACGTATGGCTCATATATTTGTCAATGAGACACAACTAATCAAGGACTGTTAGTGGTAAATTAGAAGGGACCGCGTACGTTGCACCACAAGTGTTGGTTGACGTCAATCACAGTAAGCTTATACTTGGGGCCAGTTGTCATGTTGCGCTGATACATGGGAATTAGCAATGGATGTCATGTTGGTTCGTGGCAGCAGCAAGTAAAAGGGCCAAGGTGGACTGATGAAGTTCATTAGACAGAAACATTTGGACCCGTTGTCGGAATCCAAAAGGTAGGCCCTTTGATCACGGGGGTTAGGGGGTAGTAACGTCGTGTGATAGGTTTCGAGTGATGAAGAGGCTGTGCGGCTCATGAACGACTCTCCATATGGCCTGACAGCCACTGTATGGACTAACGCGGAAAAGAATCCTGAATCCGAAAATGCTTTTCTGAAGCTGATCGATGAACTTCACACCGGCACTGTGTTCCTCAACCGGCGAGTAGGGAACTGCGCAGCGGGAACAAAGGCTGATAGATATTACGCAGGTGCGACTATTTGGATCCAGCACTCGCCTGGACCGGGATAAAGAACAGCGGGCGTGGAGTAAGCTTGAGTAAATTTGGTGCGCACTTGTGCATAACCGTGTAATTATTATTTATCGACTCCCACCGATTACAGGTTATGATCAACTTACGCGGGCGAAATCAGTGAACATGAGGATTAATACATCGTGAGAGATCTGTCCGTATGCTGGCAGATGAGGTAGGGAGTAGCAGACCACTCGAAAGGAACGTAGTCGCAAACCTGTTTATATCTTGTGATTGGAAATAGTAAGGAGACCATCTGGAAAATGATCAATCAATATTCTAGAACGCCAAGGCTAGGGAGGAGGATTAAGAATGGAATCAGGACCCTCTAGCGTATAAGGGCCAGCAATGAGTGTCACCATGGTGAAGATACACTCAGCCTGGTGCACAGCAGAGAAAAGCTCATCCTAGGAGGATGTTTGGTTTCGGGCACTCACCTCGATGCTCAACCTCAAAGGGAGGACCAACTCGTAGTTGAACTCAGAAACGTGTTCGCTTATATTTCTTCTCTTTTTTTTCTCATCGTGGGTACTGAAGTGGATTACGTAACGGGTCATGACCACATCAATGGCTTTCTCAATTAAATTGCTGCAGTTTGATATAGATTTGTTGTTGGGTTGATTTTCAAGGAAATTTTGGGGTAAATATCTGATGTGGAAGAATTTTAGAGAGTTCTATCCTGTTTGATTGGATGCAACACCTGTATTTGTCCTTTTCTATAGCCACGTGACCCCGTACCCTATGTTTTGTCGTTCTGCGAATACACTGCTGGCCAAGAAGGTACCCAAACCTAGATGTATAAGCTTGAGACCTAGGAATCTTTCGTTTATTCGTTCCATGTCATTTGCTGCGGGGTGAACCGTTACAAGGTCCCCGTCAGCCTGAGGTTCCCGCGTCAATCTTTGAACAAATTTGAACGTTTAAACCGCGGTTCTTGTGCTTCACACTTGCAACCAACTTCGGCATCTTTGCGTTCCATTTCGATGAGCACTTCGTCTTTACTGCCAGATTGACAAGCGCTGTCCTTGTTGGTGGAGTTTGGAACCATTGCCGATCTGGAAGGGGCTCACTCACTCATACTATTCTGAGGTGAACGGGACGATTGAAATAAGAACGTCAATTACTGTAACGGACGGTACAGCAGTCTGGTTGGGGCACGCAGGAAGAAAGGTGATATGTGGGGCGGGTTCAGATATACCGTCTAATATTCCTGAATGCCTATTACCTGCTGTCAGGCTGCTCCAGTAGCACTATATAGCATTATATCCATGACAAATGCAGTAGGTGTCGTGCAAGTGGGAGGTGTAATTAGAACTGCCGATTAATGAAGTACACATGCAAATTGAATTGTAGGCAGATAAGCGGATCTGTCTAAAGTTATGGAAGCTTAGATGGTTCTATCTTCTAACCGTGACGATGCAACCCCAGGTGCTGGAGTTGGTGATGGTTCGGCGTCAACGGGGCTTTCGAGTGGAGGAGGTGCACTGCGTTCTGAACCGCGATTATCGTCCAGCCACTTGTCCATGTCATCTGCACGACCTACAAAAGGACGCTTGCCGAGGAGTTGAATCATGTCCTCGCTGTGGGGCATGATGAACAAATGAGGAGAATATCACGAAGGGGGAGTATCCTACCGAGTGATGACCTCTTTCTTAAGAAGTAGCTTGGCGACTTTCTCTACATCTTCGCGGTGCTTGGTCAATAGCTCCGTAGTCCTGATGTGCGCATTACTTGAGATGAAATATTATTAACTAGTTGCGGAATAGTGACAGTTAATTACTTACGTGATCATCTTCCGCACCTCGGAGTCGAGCATTTCGGCAGTCTTCTCACTGAATGGCTTGGTCCAGCTTTCCCGCGCGCCTTCACGGCCACCATAGCTGACAGGCCCGATGGCTGTGTTCATGCCGTAATTGGCGCAAGCCTCAAATGCCATACGTGTAATTTTCTGAAGGTCGTCCTGTGCACCTGTGGTGATATTCTCCGCACCGAAGAAAATCTCTTCTGAGACACGTCCACCTAGTGTCATGCAGATCCGATCTATCATTTGAGGGGTCGACAGGAGGTAGCGGTCGGGTGGTAAATACTATGCAGAACGTCAGTCATTTGCAGAGATCGAGGCAGAAGATTTCTTACCTGAGCGTAACCGAGCGCGCCGACACCTCTAGGGATGATGCTGACCTTGAGCAGTGGGTCAGCATGTTCCAAGAACCATCCACAAACGGCGTGACCAGCTTCATGATATGCCACAGTCTTCTTCTCATCTGGGCTGAGAACCCGCGACTTCCGCTCCAGGCCAGCAATCACTCGTTCGATTGCAGATTCGAAATTTCGTTCCTCCACAAAATCCGAAGCATGGCGCGCGGCATGGAGAGCCGCCTCATTGCACACGTTCGCGATATCTGCGCCCGAAAAGCCGGGAGTCAACACCGCAAGTTTCTGTGCGAGTGACTCGAGATCCGGAAGCTTGTCGGAGAGCCGTAGTGGACCGAGGTGGACCTTGAAAATGCCTTTGCGGCCGGATACGTCTGGACGATCAATCGTAATATGACGATCAAAACGACCCGGGCGAAGCAATGCTGGGTCGAGTACATCGGGTCGGTTAGTGCCAGCAAGGACGACAATGTGCTCGTTTGTGCCAAAACCGTCCATCTCGACAAGGAGTTGATTTAGTGTGGACTCGCGCTCATCGTTCCCGCCCAAATTGCTACCCTTGCCACGTGACTTGCCAATAGCATCAATCTCGTCGATGAAGATGATGCAGGGTGCATGCTTTTTCGCGGATGCGAAAAGATCACGGACGCGTGAGGAGCCAACGCCGACGAACATTTCGACGAACTCGGAGCCAGATACGGTGAGGAAGGGGACGCTGGCTTCACCAGCAGTCGCCTTCGCGAGTAAAGTCTTGCCTGTACCAGGGGGACCAGAGAGGATGGCACCGCGGGGAATCTTTGCTCCCAATTTCTCGTAAGACTGTGGTTCCTTCAGGAATTTGACGAACTCCATGATTTCCTCCTTGGCTTCATCCATGCCGGCGACATCCTTGAACTTGACGCGGACGTCCGTGTCCTTGTTGAACAAACGGGCCCTGCTCTTTCCGATGTTGAATATACCGCCCGGACCGCCGCCAGCTCCGCTTCCTGCACGACGAGACATGTACAGTAAGAGCCCTGCGAAGAAAATGGTAGGGGCAAAGTTGAGTGCCGTGCCAAGGGCAGAAATCTCGTCGTGGTAGGCGACAGGTATTCGCTCGTGGGAGGGGATTCCGAGCTCCTTCTGTGCCTCGTCTAGTTTGCGTTCGAAAGCCTCCACGGAGCCTATTGAGAAATAGTACTCTCCGCCAGCCAAGGCTGCGGCGGGGTACATCTGGCCAGTGGCATTTGAATGCAATTTGACGCGAACCTTCTGTCGATTGACGACGACAAGCTTATCCACAAGACCCTTGTCGAGAAAAGCGGTCCTGAATTCCTGCCAGGTGATTTCGCGCGAGGATCCCGACCCACCACCTGATATTACATAGTAAATGGCTGCGACGGAAGCAAGGATGCCGAGCTGATTAAGGTTGAATCCACCACCAGGGCCACCTTGAGGTGGAGGTTTACGATCCCCGCCGTTGGGACCTCCGTTCTGGGACGACTGCCTCCTTTGTTGCTTTTGTTGTTGATGGTACCGCTTGAAGAAGCCCTCGAGACTGCTGAGGTCTGGCTTTTTCTGAGTAGAGTCTTTGTGTGGTGACGCGCCCTGCGATGTCTTGTTGTCGTTTTTGGGGTGTGATTCGGAGGGTGTAGTAAGGTTACGGGTAGAAGGGTGAAGGTTGATATAAGTTAGTGGCGGGCTAATACGAGTGATTCGACGGCGAACGAGACGAGCGGCGTTGGCATTGGCATGAGAAAGCATCGCTCGGTCTTGCTCGTCGTCGTCGGTCAACGCAAGTGTCTCATTCGGCCCGAAAATGCAAAATTACATCGGAGATTCGGCAGTAACCGGTATGCTTATTCATCATCAACCACCTCAAATGCACAACAAAAAGCTTCGCGATCAACAAGCAACAATCCCCTCCCGTCTGGCGCCCAACGCACGTCTCGGGCATCAAATTTCTCTTTAATGAGGGAAGATAGAACGACTCTTCAGTTATGAAGTATGGCCGATGATATGAAGTATATTCAACGCACTTGCAGGAATGCCCACACATTCTGCCATCTCCTCCTCAGTACCACTTTCTCCGATCCATTCCTCGCTCCACAAATACATGGCCTGACCACCGCAACTTAAAGCAAGCCTTCCTTGACGTACTGGGTTCCAATGCGTGTGCATGATTGCCGACGAATGTAACAAGACGCTGCGCAAGCGCGGCGAGAACGCCTCTCCTGGCCCAGGAAACGCAAATAGATGCACGGCTGTTGGTACACACTCTAGAATCGATTGATTGCGAGTCAGTTGGCCCAAAGTTCCCGGGAAAGATGTATCACTGTTACCAAAGCGAGAAAGCAGAACGCTCCCTGTTTTGTTAAATTCGAGTTGTACGGTGCCATTTTTGGGGTATATTTTAGAGTTGTCTACCCGATTCACGTTCAATGTGTGCGGTCCTTCCAGCTTCTCATCTGAAATAAGAACGATGTCACTGGGGCTGAGACTCAATTGGTCGTTATGGGCGTACATGATAAAAAGCCACGACCTTCTGTTGCTTCCAGCCAATTTGAGGGTTCCCGCCAGATTGTCTAACACGAGACATTACGGAGGATCGACAATACCAACTGGTGTCCTTACCACATTGGCCGGTATCTTTGTGCTTAGCTCAAGTGTGGCTACACAAGACCATGTCAACTGTTCCAGTATGTGAATCTGCCACGTCGATGAGCTGATGAGAACGCGCTCGTATAGTCAATACTCATAAGGACCTTGTTATCCCAACCCCCAACGGCCAGGAACATGCCTGATGGATGCCAGACCACATTTCGAATACCAAATCCTGGGTCTGGGTCAGGTTTAAATGTGCCTAGCACGTCGCCTGTTAGGGACAAGATGAACAGCCTATACTGTTGTGAAAGCTTTATCGACAGTACTCGTTCATCCAATCATGGTGACAGACCTCCAGGGGACCTTCCCAGACAGCGATATGACTCCCAGTTGGTGACAACGCCAAAGAGCTCATAGAAGACGTCGGTAAGGGGAAGTGCTTGTTTTTGTCAATTCAATGAATAAGCTACCTGGAAAAACTCACTCTTGCAAGACTATACGAATTGGCGGCATCGTACACACCAACTGTATCTTTGGATTTGTGGCGCTCGGCGAGGATAAAGTATCGTCCATCTTGCCGAAATGCGTGACCTTTGCCAGTAATGAACGGGCCAAAGCATGACCAGATGTATGTGGGCACGCACCTCTATCAGGGTGTAGGGGATACTGGATGTACGTTGCAATACCTGCAACAAGAGACCACACGGTCACACGGAGCTACGGCAAGTGAGCACAATACAATCGGTAGGAACTACAATAATGACTTATGACTCACTCCCCATTCGGAGAAACACAGTACGTGACGTCCGTCAGGGGCCCACTCGGCCCGAGTAAGACCTTCTGCCCCAGTCTCTATATGGGCTGTCCACTCCTCATCACGCATACGGAAGATATAGACACAGCCGAATTTGGCACAGGCAGCGAAGACATATTCAGAATCAGGAGACCAGCCAATGTGAGTGATAACGGTTTGTGTGATGTTGTCCACATCTGGTCCGGGTCTAAGAGGGCGCGATGCAACAGCGATGGCGGCGACAGAAGGGGACGGTGAGGAAGGTACCTGCCATGAGCGTGAGACATGAAATGTGTCGGCACGCCGGACAACGAGACGATCGGCAACGGCAGTGAGGATGAAATGTGCACCCGAACTAAATGCAACGAGACCGCCTGACTGTCTGTAGATCTCAGTAAAGTCCATGGAAGTAAGTTGGATGATTAGGGCCTGCGAGTACTACTAGTGCCGTAACCGGTTAGGTCAGTGGTCAGGTCAGATGATCCAATCAGCTTCCGGGCCGCACCTGAGATGGATGGTCGACTTCCGGAGTCGGTCGGGGGTGATTAATAACACCATGTGCGTCACCGACACCGTGACCCACGGGTTTGTTTGCCGTGCCGTTTGCGCTTTAATTCCTACGCTGGACAGACACTCACTCACACGTCAGATTGGATGACCTATCCCAGCCCCGGCTCTCATTCCTATATCCTATATATTGTCTCCTCTCCTCAAGAAATGCCAATCTCAACCGCATTTCATTTCTTCTCATGTCTTCTCCCAGGCAATCCCTCAGCCAGGCCTCCACTGTGGCCGAGAGTGCATCCACTGCCGCAGAGAAGAGGAATAGCGCGCTCCCTTCTGCCATAGATGAGAAAGTTGACCCCTGGCTTGTATCTTTCTCCCCCGGCGACCTTGACAACCCACTGGTATGCAGAGCTTTCCCCTCCTCTCCGCCTTTCTCAACGCCTCCTTCTGAATCGCAGAACTGGTCCAGATGGAAACGGTGGTATATCACCTCCCTAGGAGGAATCCTAGTTCTCAATTCGTTCGTACACCAATTCCTTCAATCGGTTTCATAGTCAACCAATTCGTGCTCTTAGGACCTTCGCTAGCGCTGCTCCATCGGGATTACTCCCAGAAATAATGGAACATTTTGGTTTTGGTCAAGAGGTCGCAACCCTCACCGTATCGTTATTCATTGCTGGGTACTGTCTCGGCCCCCTTGTTTGGGGTCCTTTGTCTGAGGATGTGGGCTGCTTCGAACTATCTCACCGTTGGTACCCCTCTAATTCACACCTTAGATCGGCCGCCGCCCAGTCTTCTTAATAACGTTCCTATTTAATATTGTATGTAGGTGCCATGCCTTTACCCATTTCACTTCTGATCGTGGACTGTTTTGTCTTAGGGGTTTCAAATTGGCTGTGCTCTCTCGCAAAATACAACCTCCATTTTGGTATTCCGGTTCTTATCGGGCACTTTCGCTGCTGCTCCCCTAACGAATAGTGGGTATGTGATTTTTTTTCATGCACACACCAGGCCCTCCC
Organism: Russula foetens; assembly: GCA_003316565.1. NCBI lineage: Eukaryota > Fungi > Basidiomycota > Agaricomycetes > Russulales > Russulaceae > Russula > Russula foetens. Next base: position 12,197 of record QFFA01001987.1, on the reverse strand, counting down.
TCACGCTGCCTTTAATCAGTGGCGTTTTGGGCGACATATGGGACGCCAAGACTCGCGGAAAAGCGATGCTCATTTTTGCCGCATCACCCTTCACGGGTCCGGCTCTCGGGCCTGTAGTTTCCGGATGGATTGCTGTCGGCGGTGCATCCTGGAGGTGGATTTTCTGGGTTCTTTCGATGTTTGTCAGTCTATTTATTTATTTTTGGGCACTGACAGCTGATGAACCGTTATTCAGGCCAGTGTCTGCTTAATTTTGGTCATCTTTACTATGCCTGAGACCTATAAGCCGGTTCTTCTTGTCAGAAAAGCCGAACGGTTGAGGAAGGAGACTGGTGACAGTCGATACTATGCCCTCATGGAAGCAAATAAACCCGATATTGGGCAGCGGCTTTACAACATTCTTGCTATGCCATTTAAGATCTTGTTCCTCGAGCCTATGCTCATTGCAATCGTAATCTATCAGAGCGTAAGCAGCCACTCATCGCCTTCTTTCATGACTACTGACTCGCCCATACTAGTTTCTGTATGGCACCCTCTATCTCCTCTTCGAAGCTTATCCAATTGTGTTCACACAAGGACATAATCTGAATCCTGGCGTATCCGGCTTGATGTTCCTTCCGGTTTCTTTGGGAGGGGTGGTTGGCGTTTTACTAGTAAGCTTTACTTGCCATTGATTTTTCGTTTAGTTGATCATTTGTGCAGTACTTGGTTGTTTACAATCCCCGGTACAATCGATATGTTGAAGAGTATGCCCCTGGCCCGGTCCCACCGGAAGCACATCTCGAAGTGACCATGCTAGGCGCCCCTTTGTTTGCCATCGCTTTCTTCTGGTTTGGGTGGACATCGTACCCTTCTATGTCGCTATGGTCTCCTCTCCTTGCTGGAGGCTTGTTGGGCTTTTCCATCTTCCTGATATTCGTGAGCATTTGGTTGTATCTCCCGTTTCCATCAACTGATAATATCCTCTAGCTCTCCTTGATCAACTATACAGTGGATGCATATCTTTTTGCGTCAGCTTCTGCGTTGGCGGCTAGCACTGTGGCACGGAGTATATTTGGTGCTGCGTTTCCTGTACGTGTATATTCCACACCTCTCCTGGCACCCTTGTACCCATCCACTTCGCAGCTCTTTGCGCGACAAATGTTCGAGGCTTTGAACCCTCGTTGGGCATCAACCGTTCTCGGGATTGTTGCCGCTATCATGATTCCTATCCCTATAGTCCTTCGGCGTTATGGACCTTATTTGCGCTCAAAGTCAAGGTTCGCGCCAACTGCGCCACCCGCCAAACCCCCAAATTCTGCCGTATGAGTTCAGCTGTTGAAATCGAGGACTTGTAAGCTGCAACAGGACGCGGTGATTGCCGCCGGACAATACTTAATCCTATCGATCGATACCCACGGATTGATACGTTTCTTATCAGCGCAGCATGTAGATAATGAAGATCACGAGGATAATGACACTTTCGATATATCAGACTTCATAGCTCATAGTTTTATTACCTCCATGTCAAGAGTTACCCATGATTTGATTTAGACGCATAATTCGAGCTTAATGTTCAAATTTATCCAAAGAAAGGGTTTGGTGGTGTCAAAAGCAATTGATCGGAGGCCGAGCACTGCAGCCACGACCATGGTTGCTGCTTCGTTCAACCCCGCAAAGATTGACTGGTCTAAGATCGACAACCCCGATCTTGTCTTTCAACGTTTCCCAAGTCGACGATCCGTTGTGTACGGAACGAAAGGCGTTGTTTCTTCATCTAACCCATTAGCGACAGAGGCGGGATTGGAAATACTGAAGCGGGGCGGGAATGCTGGTACGGAAAAAACCCCTACGAATACTGTACTGACTTGAGTAACCCCGATCGTGCAGCGGACGCAGCTGTCGCCACTTCCGTGGCGCTGAACGTGACTGAGCCAGGCTGGTGCGGGATTGGTGGGTTCGTCGATCAACGACCGGGATCGATTGGATCCACTCTCAGGCTGAACCGCCGGTTTCCACTCCTTACAGCGATGCATTCTGCCTCTTCTACGATGCCAAGACGAGAACCGTCAAAGGGCTGAACGGGTCCGGCCGCACGCCAGAGAAGTTGAGCATCGACTATCTGCGCTCGCTGGGTATCACCGAGAGCATCCCGACGACGGACCTTAACTCGGTGACAGTGCCCGGTTCGTTTTTGGTTCAGCGATCGGCACATTGTGCAAGTCCCTTTTTTTTTTTTGATGCCAGATGTAGGTGCCGCCGCTGCTTGGGTTGACACGGTGGAAGCGTTTGGAAGCGGAAAGTTGGGCATGGCAGAGGTCTTAGAACCAGCTATCAAACTCGCGGAAGAAGGGTAACAACGCTCGCTCGTCACCGTTTCGAACATCACTCAACCATGCTCGATTGTCAATAACAGGTTCCCTATATCGGAAATCCACGGCTTTACGGTTCGATCCATCACCAGACTCTTCCCTAGATAAATGTTTCTGAGGGAAGGATACAGTGGCGATGCTCCGAGGATCGGTTACGAAATGCTTCGCCTGATGGACAGGACATGCTTCTCAACGGCAGAGCACCCCTCCCTGGCCAAGTTATGAAGTTCCCGAACTTAGCTAAGACTTTTCGGGCTCTCGCCGAGCATGGGAAGGATGGTTTCTACAGGGGACGCATCGCTGAAGCTATCGTAGAGATTGTCAAAAGCAAGGGTGGCGTGATGGAGCTTGAGGACCTCGCAAAGCACACCAGCTCATTCGTCGAACCTATCAAGTATACATATGCCGGAGAAGTAACAGTCTATGAGGTAAGGCTAGCATATCTGTGCACAAACGACTAGTCGTCTTGAAAAGCATCTTGTAGTGCCCTCCGAATGGACAAGGTACGTATATGAGTATATTCCGTCTGGAGCAGACTTATATAACCCTAGCACTGGCAGGGATCACTGCGCTATTGGCACTAGGGATTCTGGAGAACATTCAAGAGCAAGGCCTTGTTGGCAACCTCCTGGAAATGGAACACAACTCAGCCGAGTACCTTCACACCCTAGTTGAGGCCTTGAGGTTCAGTTTTACGTGCCCCTTGCGAAGAATTCTCGCTGACCCCGATTCAAAACCTGAAGGCTTGCCTTCGCAGGTGACTCTCCTTCGCTCTACTAGTTGGCGTCTTTCGAGTTTCTACTTGCATGGCCCAGACAGTCAACACTATGTCACCGATCCTGACTTACAATATGTCCCAGTAAAGGAATTCCTGGATAAAGTTTGGTGATCCTCCCGTGATGCGGATCCAGTGGACCTGATATATGTATGGATGTAGGACTATCTCGCCTCTAGGGCCGCTCTGTTCAACCCGAAGAAGACCAGTCCCAAAGTTATTCGCGTAAGTTTTGCATGATATTCAGGTTACCCGCCAGCTCAAACTTCTGTATAGGGTAGCCCAGTTCAATCGTCGGACACAGTCTATTTCTCTGGTATGATACTCGCCGAGAGTTTGTCCCAGGCTGAATGGGCCGATATTCGCTCAGTTGCTGATCAGTGGGGCAATGCGTGCAGCTACATCCAGAGTACCTATGGTGGTGTGTCCACCATCTCCCGCGCAGAGCCTTAGTGTACTGACTGTGCTCGTCAGATTTTGGCACGGGAGGTAGGAGGTTGAACGACCTACTAGACACCTAGCAGAGACCAATCACTCCCCCAAGCCGTACCGAAAGGGTGTGGCTTCACCCTACAGAGCCGCGGCGCAGCGTTCTCGCTCGAAGAGGGCCACCCGAACACTCTCAAGGTGCCAGTGCCACCCTTTTGACTTTTCGTAGGTTGATGTTTCTTCTTTCTCAGGGAGGGAAACGCCCGTACCATACAATAATTCCGGCCCTTGCGACCCGCGGCAACGAGCTTTTCCTGTCATATGGGGTAATGGGGGCCTACATGCAGGTAGGTCCCCGCAGTTCTGTTGTTCGATGCCTTGAATGTCAGCGGTGGTCACAGCCTCAAGGTCATGTCCAGGTGCTGCTGAACATCTTGCGAGGTTTTGGTCCTCAGGCGGCTCTCGACGCTCCGCGATTTTGCATATCAGCTGGCGCTCCGGACGTCACTATGACGAATGCGGGCCGCGTGGGCGACATAAACAGTGAGGTGTATTTTGAGGACGGTATATCGCTAGAAACAGTGGAACAACTTAGAGGTAGTTAGGTCCTATCTTAAACTCCGCCATTTTACTCACCCGCATTATGATCAGCCATGGGGCATGATGCTCGCATCCTTTCAAGATTCTCCAGGGGTGTGTTTGGGCGTGGGCAAGTAATCCAAATGATCAGAGACGAATCTGGCAAAACGGTGTGGGCAGCTGGATCTGATCCCCGTGCGGACGGCCATGCAGCTCCACAGCTATAGTAGTATAATAGTACATACGGCCGTTAGTTTGTGAGACGGTCAAAAGGAGATGTAAGAATTTGATGAGTGATGCCAACGAGGGTCCGTCGAATGTTCATCAATCATCTCCGGCGCGTGACTCGTGGAAATGCATTTACCCAGCCGACGGTTCTACGTAGTGGGATATTATATTTACATTCTCCTCTGCCGCTCAGCTCCAACTGTAAGATGCCGAAACGATAAGGATATACTATATTGAGTAGGGCAAAACTACTGACTCATCTGGCTTGACCTGTATGCCCGGAGATTCTTTGTTTGGTCAGGACCACTGACATGGCCCCATCCGGCAAAAGGTAATACGATGGCTGTCAGATTGTCAGAGCTACCCATCTCCTCGGCGAATGATAGAATGCGGTTTGCAGCGTGTTTCGGACTCGTTGCCCCACGTGCAAGGTCTACAATTTCTTGATCTGTGACAACGGAGGAGATCCCATCGGAAACGAGAACCATAAACGCCCATTGAGAACCTATGGGCACACGTCAAACACCACAGCCTTTAAGATAGGGCTTGCACCACCGCTGACTTTCAATAAGCTTGGTTTTGACCTCAGGCTCTGCCGTAACGCCCCAAGCCTTCCATTTCAAGTCTCCCAGGCTGTGAGTTGATGAGCGGACGCCCAAGCCAGGATGTCGGCGAGACATCGAACACACCTCCTCGTATTTTCGAGGGCGCCCATCCACCTTCCAGCTAATCGGCATACGCATTCCGTCGAAAACAGAATACACGTACCGGGAATCCCCAAATGAATCAGCAATGACACCTGTGCCCATCATCCGCCTTAGCCGAACCGACTCCAGTCGACCTTCGGCACGATGGTTCTCCGTCATCAAGTACGCACTCCCGCCATCAGTAGAGCAGAGTATTATCCGAGTATCCCTTCAACGTCCACAGAGGTTTCAATCCGAAGACAGGGGGAATATCAAATATCACACACCCCACATGCGCGACAGTCAATGCCATCTTTTGCGCCGAGAAGAAGGGGGCCGAAGGGTTGTCCAAGGAATGAAGGATAGCGATGGAGGCGGTGGATCCGCATGTTTTGGCCGCAGCTTCTGCTTGCAGGTTCCTGTCTACCTGCGGTGACAACAATCTAGTTCATTTCTGAAAAGAAAAATTAGTAGGAAATTACGCACCTCGAAGAACGTGAGAGTAGTCCTCGCATGCAGGTCCATTACCCCGCCGTCCCGATAAGGGTTGATCCAAGGGGAGAGCAAACCACCGTCGAAGCGCTTGAAATATCCTCCAAACTCCTTGACATATGCATACATTTCGGGGATATGAGAGTTGTCAACTGACTCCAAAAGACCATGCAACTCTTGGCGCAGGTATTGTGACACGGTTGAACCACCATGCCTGCGTTTTCATGAGTGGTTGAAGGGGTTATCACAACTTGCATGACCCACCCGTCATAGATGCCCACAAACACAGCCTGTCTGGAGAATGGATGTCCGACGCTTTCGGGATCCCAGTCAATACCGAGGTGCCTGGACACAGTCACGCGTAGTTCCTCAGGATTTAACGAAAGTGTGGCGAAAGAATGGAAGTCCTCTTGGTAGCTAGACGTTTTGCTGCTGGTCAGAAGCTTGCCCGTGGATATTCCCTCGAACTCACGCTCGCTCTCCACGAGAATTTGCGACACCAATCACTTTCGGGGATGATAGGGGGACGCGAACGATGCCACCTGGAATACCTGGTGAGCAGTGAAGGTAACGACCAAGTCGGATTCGTCACCTGGGGTTGCACAGCGCACGTAATCGTGATAAAGTGCTTGGCGGGGACGCGAGAAAAGGGTGCGGGGAGTAGGACGCCGGGGACGAAAGAGTGGAAATGCCATTCATGCACAGCGTTTCAGGGACGTCATCACTTTGCGGGAAGAATGGCAGGCAGAAAGCGCAGGTCCGAAGATAGGCACGACTCGGAACAGGGAGCCGCGTGAGAGATTACATGTACATCAACATCATCGCATGTCGTAAAGGTACAGTGTCGTCGTAGGAAAGATAAATGACCGGTGTGAGAATTTATAGAAAACGTCTCGCGCGGGGGATCTCCACCAACATGCGCGAGCATGAGAACTGAGTTCTGAGCACTTTACCGAGATCACAAATTACTGATGGCAATGTTTGCAAGAACAAGAACACGCCAGTTTTTCGGGTATCTTATATCGATTTATCGAAATCCCGTTAACCCACGCCCCGTGCATCCTCAATTTCAGCATTGTAGACAGAAGGAACAACGACAACGCAGTGCGGTCTTAGGCCCGATAGATTGTGGGTTCGAGCGAGTGCGCACGCTGGGATCGTCTGTATGAGATGATCAGGGAACGCCTGTGTGGAGTCAGACCCTGAGCTGAGCGACGGTCGGACCGCAATAAGGATTCTAGGGTCTAGTGAAACCCGCGGCGCAGGCATGGTTAACGTTATCATCTGAGCAAAGCTCATGGCAGACAGCTTGTCGGCGTCTCAGGCTGAGGGTGATCCACCCTTTTCAACATTCCTCAACGCATTGAGAGTGGCATAATTGATACTCATTTCGGTGTGTGAATGATTTTTTTTTGATAAATGGAAAACAAAAATGGGCCAGGACGCTCACGATTGACGTGCCCAATCAATCATACCGGACAACTATGGTAACGGGCAAACCACCCATCAAAGTTCAGTCTGTTTAGCTGTCATATAATGCGCGCTCTCATAAACATTGTACTGCCTACACCTGTCAGATTGTTCTGTACTTCTCAGAGGCAGTGTCGACGACGGAGAGCTGAGCTGAGTTGTAATAGGCGAGTAGGAGTCGACCCTGGTGTCACGTTCGGACCAAATGAGGCGTCGAACAATTGAAGTTTTCAGCCAAACTTCAAGGGCGGCGTTCCACTGGCACCACCCATTTGTCTCGTGTGACTGTCTGTAACCATCAGGGTTCAGAATAGGTTCATAACCCGACAGATTCAGCCCAGGTACCTCGATAGTAACTCCGAGTTGGCATAATTCGCTCATGAGGTCCAAGTCCAGGTCCAGTTCCAGTTCCGGGTCATGCCATACCGTATCATTACTTTGCCCACGTCGAGGTTCCTGGAAAATACAGCGCCGAACCCCTTATTGACCATATTCCTTAGTTTGAACTAGGAGGTCAACCTGTCGTCGAAGGACGTTCCGGTGGCAGGGCACTGCCATAGCCCAGGGCACATCACTGCCCCGCGTCTCGCGCGTTTCGTAAACGCAATGCCACCGAATACATAAACTCTTCGGCTTCTTGAAGATAAGGTGCGATCATCGACCACTCGACCACTCCCCTCTTCAAATGTCGACCATCCAGCTCCCATTTGGACACCGCCTTGGCGACTTCATTCTAGCTGAAATCTCCGCAATTTCGGCGGCTTCTGTGATTCTCCTCTTAGGCTATATCGCGGTACGCTTCCAGAGTCTGGTCTTGTGATCGACGTCCGTTAATCTAGCGTTTTGATAGTATAGCACGATCACCATTCGCCAAAATGCGAGGCGCCGATGGGCCTTGGAATCCCCAGTCCATCTCTTTCTCCTCAACCAATTGGTCTGTGACCTGATCCAGGCACTCGGTAGGTGATACAATGTTGAGTGAGTGAACAATGCTGATGCACACAAGGTGGGCTGTTGAATTTGAAGTGGGTTGTCGACGGGGTGAGTGATCGCATTCCACGCTTCCTGTTCTGTATACCGACATCTCGATTGGCGTGCCCAGAACATACATCCTGGAGCATTCTGCACAACGCAAGGTATGCACGTCTTCGCTCCCCATGGAATGTCTCGTACAAGCATATGCCGTTGTAGGTCTCATCAAGCAACTTGGTGATGTAGGGACCGCGCTCTCGTGAGTGATTGCGTAGCTCCACATCGTCCATGCCTAACATTGTATATCCTCTTCAGGGCAGGAGTAAGTTGTTGCGAACTGTCATTCCGTTTGAAATATCGTGACGAAGGACCCATAGAATGTTGCTATCTATACATTCAGCACACTCATACTCCAGCGTCGGCCCAATACAAATATGTTTCATGCTCTGCTCATCGTTGCTGGTATTTGGATCGCTATCATCCTCAATGTGGCTATCAACATCGGCATCAATGGAGCCTCACACTTTTATGGACCCACGGGACCTTGTGAGCCTCCTTCTTTCAGCCTTGAATATGGAAACTGATTCTTCTTTGAAGGGTGCTGGATAGCGAAGGAGTTTCCGGTTCAAAGAACGGTCGCCGACTTCTTATGGATGTGGATCTCGGCGTTCTCAAGCTTGCTGGCGTATGTCGCCGTATTTCTCGTGCTGGGGGGTTACATCGCAGTGGACGGATGGCGCGTTCAATGGGTAGCTGGACAAGTGAATCCAGCCATGCCCCAGGCTCACGCCCTTGCCTATAAGATGCTTGCGTGAGGATCACCCTTATTCATACTACGCTCTCATGTTTACTGATATAATTCACAGTTATCCCATCATTTATATCATCACCGTAAGACCCTTTTTCGATTTCTTGACATGCCGGACTGCTCACTTCAGTGCTTTATACAACTAGGTTCTCCCTTTAGCCGCTGCGCGATACAACGAATTCGCCAAAAACAACACTCCTTTCGGTGTCATCGTTTTCGCGGATGGTTTTTACCTGTCATCCGGTTTTCTCAACGTCCTTCTATACCGGTATACACGGCCCTACTTGCTACCTCATCGCGTCGACAGTCTATACGACCAGCCTGAGCCGATGGTACTTCACCACCAAATGGCAAACGCTGAGAATCACCTTAGACGCTCTGTCTCTGTCAATAACAGTAACCGCCACGCATCTCGGGAGGGCTCGCCACGCACACCAACTGACCCAGTATACGAAGTTCCAGATGTTTAACAACATCACTGGGATGGGACTGACCCAATAATTGCGTTGCCAGGTCGCGGCCATCAGGTTTCAGGGATGGACTGAGTAGAGAGAGCTCTGGAAACATATACGATGTGATATAATGTAGTTTTGTTCACAGAGCATGTCCGGTTTTTATGCTTATTAGAGTAATAAATGATACCCAATGATACCCTGGACATGGGCTTTTCAGGCATTCGCCCGGCCCGCCGGCCTTACAGCAGCACTCCTTCGAACTCGCACGCGGGCGCTTGATGCCACAACACTATTAGATCTCGCTACAGGATAGCAGCATGGGTGGAACCCAATCAACCCCCAAGATAACAGCCCAGGACCGCGCCATTCTCGAGTATGCATCTTGCACTCTTCTGCTGTACAGCCTCGCTTAGTTGATCCGCCTTCCCAAGTCTCAAAATCCAGCGTGACAAACTGAAGCAGTACCAGAAGCGGGTAGGTGCTGCTCTCCCTTTGTCCCGACAGAGGGGAGAAAACGGGCTGGCAGCTTATTGCCCGTTCCGTATTTTTCAGATTCAGGTGATACTGGACCGTGAACAGGAAATCGCCAGGCAGCAGCTGGCTGCGGGTCACAAGGACCGTGCACTGGTCGCGCTGCGGAGACGCAAGTACCAGGGAGGATTACTCGTGAAAACGGACGGGCAACTGGAGAATTTGGAACAGCTGGTTCGTGTCCCCATCATCGCCTCGTCTCCTGACCTTACTGACCCACGGCTGTGAAGGTCTCGACAATCGAGTTCTCTCTCATCGAGGTCTCCGTGCTACATGGCCTCAAACAGGGCAACGAGGTCCTCAAGGAAATACACAAGGAGTTGAACTTGGAGAGCGTGGAGAAGTTGCTGGAGGAAACCGCAGAAGCAAGGGCATACCAAATGGTGCGTTTCTCCCTGTTGCAAACTCGTCATCACCTTTTCTGAGACATGCTATTACAGGAAATCGACAACATGCTAACGAACAGCCTCTCCTTGGATGAGGAAGAGGCAGTTCAGGCAGAGCTGAGGGCACTACAACGAGAAACGGTAAGTTCCTCATTTTTGAGATTGAAACGGCCTAGTCACTAATCGCCCATTAATCGCCACTATCAGTCTCGTGTACAGGACATCGGGGAAATACCGATCACACTCCCGAATGCACCCACAACGGAGCCTGTATCTTCAGAACAGCAAAGTAAGTGGTTATCCTTGGGTTGATCAGCCACGCTGCTGACCACTCAATCAGATGAAAGCCCAAGGCCCGAGGAGGAGAGACCAACAGAGCGGGTTGCGATACCTGCTTGACCCAGGGCACAGTACTGTACTATACAAGCGAGGATCCCATATCTTTATTATACCAATAGCTGAAACTATTGAGAACAGCGAGATACTAGAAGTTCTCGAACTCCCCGAATCCTAATTTCCTCTTTTTAGGGTGCTCCACTAGGGCAGCAGCAGCAGTTTGTGCTGGCCTCTTCAGGTATTTCCCTACTCCACCTAATCCCGATCCCCCTCCATCTGTATTCATAGCACTCTCTGCGCCGAGCTTGACTCCAAACCAATTCATGCCATCGCCAGGCTTCTTTTCTGTCATTGTTGGCTGCTTACTTGCAGAGTTCTGCGCCTCCGCTTTCTTCGCAAGTTTCTTCGCCAGCCTAGCTTTGTAGTCTTCGAAAGGATCTTGATAGCTGTGTGGCCTCCTTAGCAATGGTCACCCACTAAAGAGGTATAGGCGCATACATCACAACCTCTGTAATTTTGACGGGTTTCACGGGTCGCTCTGTTCCGTCTTTGCGTGGGAGTTTCTCGAGCGTGTCTAGGACATCCTCACCGCCCACGAGCTTGCCGAAAACTGTGTGCTTCTTATCAAGATTGGGGGTGGGTTTGAATGTGATATAGAACTGTGATCTGTAAAGGCTCGCATACCAAGTCCTGCAGAGTATAGAAGCAAGTAGGACTGACCCATTCGTGTTCGCACCTTTATTAGCCATCGCAACTACCCCGCGGCTATCATGTCGTGCGGCTCCCTTCAAGTCATACTCGTCACGGAATGGAGTGCCCCAGTAGGATTGACCACCTGAACCTGTACCAGTAGGGTCGCCTGCTTGCACCTACATAGGTCATTATTAAGAAACATGGAGCAGGTGGGACTGGTACCATAAAACCTGGAACCAGGCGATGGAATAGACAATCATTATACTTCCCCTCACGGGCAAGCATCAAGAAGTTGTAACAAGTTTTAGGGGCCTGAAATATAGCTGTAATTTCGTAACCATGAACATGGAGACCACATACCTTTTCGCAGAATAATTCCAAGTTCAGGCCACCCCCCAAACTAGTCACAACCCGGACATATGCTCGTCGCTTCCCAACGTCCTTCTCCTTGCCCTTCCCTTTCACCGGATTCTGAATGCTTTCGAACATGATTTCCTCCTAAACTGATGATGAGGCCAGCAGAGATAACGGTGTCGCGTATACGGACCTCGTCCCAGATCAACCTGGACGTGGCTGTTTGTGGGTCAACAGACGTCGACGTCAGTGAAGCGCCAGGCGCCCCAGAAGAGTATGGAGATATGTTCCCTGGGGCAGGAAGGTAAGTAGAGAGTAAGAGGAGAAAGGAGACGAAACGGACAAGGCACAGCTTCTTTTTGAGTCGCGGATACAGGACCCGCTGCTGCTGGTTTGGCAGGAGCAACGACTTTATCTTTCTGGGTTGTTGAAGCTTTTGCAGTAGAAATGGAGACAGACGGAAGTCCGTGGGGATTCTGGAGTGTAATTACATCCTCTCTGAACTAGGTGAGAAGGGGAGTACCGCCTTAGGCGACGGGAAAACCATACTTTTTGAAGCGCACGTCGGTGACGAGGTCAACACCGCCCTTTACACTATCCGCCAAGAAGACATTTCCTGTAGTCGCGATAGCGACAATATGGGAGTGCTCGC
>QFFA01001983.1:0-10451 GCA_003316565.1 Russula foetens | reverse complement strand
TTAGGATTGTGTTTCTTTAACCAATCCATCCCAAGAAGCATATCGTGGGCTCCCGTGTTGGTTACGAAGAACCGTACTTGTTCTGAGTGTCTTGGGCCCATATTCATTTGTAGCTGCGTAGTATAGTTAATAGGGCCTTGCTTGTTGATTGTTCCGTCGACGTTTTGAGGGTAGACTGGGGCTTGTAATTTCCAGAGAGGTAACTTGTGTTTGACAGCAAAGGTGGCATTGCAGAACAGTCCTTCTGCACCACTATCCAGTAGAGCTCAAGCATCGATTTGTTTTCCCTTTGACATGATTCGGACTGGGATGCGAATAGAAGGTACGCGTGTATTCCGAATCGTGTTTACATTTACAAAGGACACTGTCTGACCCAAAGCAACGGTGTTAATGTTACAAGAGGAGGGAAATGGTACATCTCTCGCTGACGATGCGACAGGAGAGGGCTTCAAAAAGGAGTTTGTACAGTATCAATGTCCATGTCAATAATATCGGAGGTTTGCATGGTTGTGACTTGGAGTCCAGACATTGCCTCCACTAAGTCACCTTGGGGTACTTGATTTTCATTGATGGTCTCTAGCTGATGGACCGGCGGATTGAAATCACGTCTAGGTGCCTCTGGACATGCGGTGGCTCTATGTCCAGGCTTTGAACAGTAGAGGCATAAGCCTTCTTTAATGCAGCGAGTGTGTTCTTTGGGAGTGAGATGTCTGCACCCTCTGCGGTTAGAACCACGTCCATGGCCTCGGCCTCGAGTGTTATTCGCCGCTATGTCGATGGTGGTTCCGTCAGGACCAATAGATAGTTCTTGGATTGATCAGCCTTGCCGATTGAATGATCCTCTAGAAGGACGTTGTAATCCTCCTCCAAAGACTTGGTAGTTCTTGTCAATTTCACAGGCCTTGTCTACTAGGCCGGCAAGAGTGTCGGGCTGAGGAGTGACATTGAGGAGCTTCATGTTTAATCCTATATTCAGGTTTTTCCTGAAAGCGAACATTTTGGAAACTTCGTCCACATCCGCGTCTGCAGCGTATGTGCTCCATTCTTGGTACCAATCATTAAATAATTGGTTTCCCATTGCAGTGCCATGCATTCTGCTAATGGCTTCCACCTTGAGTTGTGGAGGAATGAATTGCTCTTTAAACGCGTCTCTGAATTGTTCCCAGGTGCCCCAGGTTCTAGGGTTGGCTTCAAGAGCTGCTTTCATTCGTTTAGCAGCCCATTCTCCAGTGCGAGTTCCGATCTTGAAGTAGCCAAGGGCTGATGCTACTCTTTTGCCGACATCAGGGAATGCGTCTTTGTTCATTGCATAGTAATTGTGTAAGGCATGCCAAAAGGGTTGTGCCTTCGATGCTGAACCATCATAGGGTTCTGGGGGAGTCCCAATTGGATGTGGTAGGGCTGCAGCCTGTTGTTGTCCTCCCTGCTGTGCCATAGGTGGTGGTGTTGGAGGACGACCTGGTGGTGGTTGTGGTGCTGGTACGAAGACCGGTGTGGGTAGGCAGACTGGTGGTGTTGGTGAAGGAGCCTTTGGTGGTTGACTGGGTGCTGGTGCTCATGAAGAACTAGCAACTGCGGGTGCTGCAGGTGGTACGTATGTGGAGGAACTAAGGGCCGTGGGTTGGAAAACTGAAGAGGATGAAGTAACTCTTGTGTGCGCTGTTGCAGGTTGTTTTCCCTTTGCTTTGGATGCGGGTGGTGTTGCGGTCTGTGTGATTGCCTGGGGAGGTGATTTGGAACAAGGAGGAAACGGACTTGTTTCTCTGGTAAATACGCGTGCTGGTGATGGTGCGCGACTCGAGGACTGGCGTAGTTGTTGTAATTTTTCGGTTGCTCCGGCAACTGTGGTCTGGGCTTGTGTAAGTAATCCCTCGACTCTGGCAGTATCTTTGTCGTCTTCAATAGGTGTGTAAGCAGCTGACGAGTGATTTTCTTTATTCCAATCAGGGAGGTGGTTATTAAGATACATCCAAAACCCCTTTTTGGAGTTCCACTTGACAGCTTTGTCACCGAAAAGGGCAGTTCCCTTGTGTGCGTTGAATTCACTAAGTTGTTCTAAGTGATTATAGGCCTGAAGGATTTCGGTTGGGTCAACTCTTTGCTGGTTAGAGTCTTGCCGCCACAATCTTCCTAATCCGTAACTCCAGAGGACTTCGCCTTCCCAAAGTGCGAAGATTACTCGCTCAGTTTGAAAGAGGGTAATGAACCAGTCGGTAAAACAGGCGTAGATGTGGTTTAGATCTTTGTGGTCCGGTTGGAATCTTTGTGGGTAATCTTTCTTTAGATTTTCCCACTCTTCACTCATATATAGGTGAGGCGATAGCCGGTGTTATCCCAGTTGAAACGAACGGAATAGGCGGCTCGTAGGTAGATGTGGTTTATGTCGTGTGGATCTTGTATGATTATGCGATATTCTTCGCATACATCGTCTGTGGTGATAACGACTCTGTATTTCCAAATGAGGCCTTGGAAGATTCCCAGCGTTGGGCAAATTTGTAAGAGTTCTGAGAGGCGGTGGTTGATTTCCACTCGTGGATGACGTCCGAGTAGGAAATTGCAGTGGTTCAAGAAGGACCGGCTTTCGGCCTTAGTACGGGTTGGAATCTGGAGTGCTATGTAGGTTTTCTCTGGGAGGGAGACTTGTGAGATGCGGTTATGAGTTTCAGGTACGTCCGAGCTAGTCGGGCTGTATGTGTTTATTAGTGGCAAGGGTACCAGTTGCGGAGGTGGATTGTTCAAGGTTGGGTAGACAAATTCGTCGTCAGGTTCTGCGAAAGGTAACTGGATCTGCGGTATCTGGGACGTGACCTGCGGAGATGGATTTTGATTGGCTGGGCATTGTAGTAGGAACGGATTGTTCCTGCGATCTATGACTGGAATAGCGGGTGCTGAATGCTCTCTCTCTCGATTTCGATGGGCGCGCCTGTTTCTGCACGAACCTCGTTGGGATGTTTCTGCCAGTTTGTTCGTCTGTGTAGACGAATGTGATGACGGGAGTAGCGTGCTCGTATTGCCACTCTTCAATGAAGTAAATCTTGCTTCCTAGATAGATAATAGCAAGGTATGCAATTAAGAGTAAGGTGGCAAGTATATAAGCCAGGGTGACGGCTTTATCCGATTCGATTGTAGTGTAATCCGGGGACTGGTGCCGGATAATAGCGAGGATGCCAAAGTTCAATGTAAGGAGGAGTGGGAGGAGTTTCAGGGCGATGGAGGTCGCAATAACAAACATCTATTCCACAACCGCAACGATCAGCTGGTGGTGGAGTGTAGGCTGGGCTAAGGGCTGGAATGAGATCCGGGGTGTTGGCTCGCGTGGATCCTGGAAGATCTGAGGTGATTTCTGTACTGTCGACCGAGTTCCAGTAATTGCTGTCGATTCCAAGATGGTCTGGCTGGAGGAGGATAATACCAAGTCTTCTTTGGTATTTGGGTTCACGTCCCTGGGTGTTGGGTAGTGCGATGGGGTAGAAGAATTTGGTGGGGTTGACTAGAGTTTGTTCGTGGTTGATGTTGGTGGTGTGCCAACCGGTTTCTTCCCACTTGTAGAAGTATTCCTTTCCAAGCGCTCCAACGAGCTGGGTTCCGTGATCTGTGACAAGGATTCGGATTTCTTGAAACTCGAGGTGGATTTCGGTTTCCGACAGGTGAAAGCGGGATAGAAATCTAACTCTATTCCCTTGGAGTATGGCCTGGGTGATTTCCTGGGTTTTGGCGGGGACGTAGTAATGCCAAAAGAAGGTTTCGTTGTAGGAAAGTGTGATTTCCGATACTATGGATTGGTCAAGGGTGCGTGTGGGATGAATTGCCCAATAGGCGCGCATTTGTAAGCAGCGATTAATTAATACGGGGAACTGGTAGTCCACGTATTCGTAGAACTTAGTGGGTCCAAGAGTGTAGCCGAAAGGCAGGAAGTCGAGGAGCACTTGAGTGACAAAGTGGATTTCACTCCAGTAGGTCAGCTGGACTTGGCTTCTTAAGTCCGCTAAGTGGACAATGTTAAGGTGTAAAAGCCTTTCTTCAAGCTGTGATACAAGAGACTGGGGCACTTGATAAAGTTAAAACCCTTCTTTTATTTTCTTGGAAACCCTTATAACAACTTACTAGTTAATTACAAGGGTAGTTCTGCAGAAGGAGGCGAAATATGAAGGAGGGGGTTAACTGGCGTACGAGTAGAAGGAACAAAACGAAAAAGTTCGGGTTTTGTACGAAGGGTGTCTTCAATACACGTCTGCCGGTTAATAACGAAAAGCCCAAGTGGGGTAAAGTGAAGGTGGCCGGCTACAGTAACCACATGGCTGTCAAGAAAGTCGTAGCAAAGAAGGGGTATGAGAACTCCTTCAAAATATTGGAGCCAAACAGGGGGAAATTGTCCGAAGAGAAACTTGAGGGAATCAATGAAAGAAGTTTCAAGATATCCCAAAGGAAAGAAAAGGGAGGACGGGTGTACTCCAACCTTAGCACAAAGGGTAACAGCTGGAAGAATGTCCAAGGCACTGATATGGACGTCGTGGTAAACTAAGGAACGGAAGCGGGTGATGAAGTGCGGGCAGTGGTCACCTAAATCCGAGATCCGGGGGATTTGTGCAAGGGGGTTCTCGTTGAGGAACTCGACTTGCGGACACCAGATTTGTTCTCCTTGTTCGTAGAGGACCGTGTAGAGATGCGGGTGCTGATTGACTTCAGCAAGGCATGGAGGCGGCGCGAAAAGGTGCGGGTAGAGGTCAACGACGGGCTCAGGGAGTACGGTGGCGGTGGCAACGATAGGCGAAGGACTATGGACGATGTAGTCCAGTGAGGCTGTATGCGAGGGAGCAGGCGACGGTACGGTGGTGATGGCGGCATGTACGACTGGCGAGGGTAAAGTGAGCTCCGGTACATCTTCGTTAGCGTCGGTTGGTGGGTACTGGAGGAAGGGCAATTCTTGGACACCCGCGCTCGGGTTTTCCAAGGAGGATGGGGCGGTGACAGCGTAAGGTTGCTCAGCGGCAACAGTGGCGAGGATATGGAGGAAGGTTGACGGCGACGGAGTAGGGTAGTGGGGTGGCGACGGTGCTGGGCGAGGAGATGACCACGGAGAGGACGAAGATTCGTCGGCGTCGTAGGCTACGATGAGCCCAGAGGGTCCTCCAATGGTGGAGAGAGCAGGGGAGATGTACGCGGAAGGGAAGTGAGAGGGTCCGGCGATGGGGAAGACGATAGGCGATGGTGCAAACGCTTGTTGGATAGCAAGGTTGGCGGCGGCGATGTTATAGTCGTAGACACCGTTGAGGGCATCCCACGCGTTGTCAGGAAGGGGGTTGCGATCGTCTTCAAAGTAGGGGGCGATCCAGTCAAAAGGGACGTCGGGGTTGGAGAGAGACGGAGGGGACACTTGTGGTTGTTAAACAGTCAGCTCCAATATTAGGAGACTATTCTAATGTCGCGAACTTACTACTTTCTATGAAAAGCAGTAGGGAGCGACGGAGTACTTGAGTTGGAGGTGACTGTACCAGAGGATGAGGAGCGAGAAGGATAGGCAGAGAGTGATGAGGTGCAACAAGTGAATCTGGAGGAAAGGCTCCAGAGTGGACAGTGGGGGGTAGACAAGAGAATAGTCTGGGGACTATTCGCTACAATTCGCAGGTCTTATATACTAATACAGGGTGGTCTGTGCGCAGCCTTTAGGGCCAGCACCAGTACAGGTAACGGGTGTCGCGATCGCGGC
This sequence comes from Russula foetens, assembly GCA_003316565.1. NCBI lineage: Eukaryota > Fungi > Basidiomycota > Agaricomycetes > Russulales > Russulaceae > Russula > Russula foetens. The sequence continues at coordinate 4,744 of QFFA01001983.1, read as the reverse complement.
CTTCGGCCGTGTTCGTGACCTCCACGCACACTCCTGGATCACATGACCTTAAGAGGGGATCAAGAACGATGCCCCTAAATCCACCAAGTCCGCCCCTAAAGCCAAGTTACAGTCAAGCGTTGAAGTCCAAACCTGGGTCATGTGATGGTGAGAGATCTCACGTGACCAGACCACATGACCGATCATGTGACCGATCACGTGATTCCTCCGTACTTTCAAGATCACGTGATGTGTCACGTGCCCAAGCTCAATCACATGCCTCAAACGGACAAGCAGTCCGCATTGGAGGGACGGCCCGCTTCGGGAAAGCGGTCTGCCCGGCTACCGATGTCTGGAAGACAGTTGGAATGACTAAGTCGATGGGGATTCCCCAGGGGATTCCCCATAGCCTCTCCTATAGATCTCTAGACCCGATCCCGAGATCGCAAGCCCGATCGATAAACATTACTCAGCTGCGCAGCCTTGCGCAGTAGCCTTACTCATCTGCGCAGCAGGATGACTCATGTACGTTCACACTCCGACATACAGCTGACTGATCAGCTTGTACCATATATGGATAGATTACACCCGCTACCTGTACTGATGCCGGCCCTAAAGGCTGCGCATGGACCACCCTGTATTAGTATATAAGACCTGTGAATTGTAGCGAATAGTCCCCAGACTATTCTCTTGTCTACCCCCCACTGTTCACACTGGAGCCTTCTCTCCACTTGCACATTGTCCACCTCGCCATCCTCTGTTGCTCATTATCCCTCCTCATCCTCTGGATCAGTCACCTCCGACTCAAGTACTCCGTCATCCCCTACTGCTTGTATTAAAGTAGTAAGTTTGCGACATTAGAATAGTCTCCTAATATTGGAGCTGACTGTTTAACAACTACAAGTGTCCCCTGCTATTCTCTCCAACCCCGACATCCCTTTTGACTGGATCGCCCCCTACTTTGAAGACGACCGCAACCCTCTTCCTGACAACGCGTGGGATGCCCTCAACGGTGTCTACGACTATAACATCGCCGCCGCCAACCTTGCTATCCAGCAAGCTTTTGCACCGTCACCCATCGTCTCCCCTGTTGCCGGACTCTCTCACTTCCCTTCCGCGTATATCTCCCCCGCTCTCTCCACCATCGGAGGACCCTCTGGGCTCATCGTAGCCTACGACGCCGACGAATCTTCGTCCTCTCCGTGGTCATCCCCTCGCCCAGCACCGTCGCCGCCCCACTACCCTACTCCATCGCCCTCAACCTTCCTCCACGTCCTTGCCACTGTTGCCGCTGAGCAACCTTACACTGTTGCCGCCCCGTCCTCTTTGGAGAACCCGAGCGTGGGTGTCCAAGATTCGCCCTTCCTCCAGTACCCACCAATCGTCACTGACGAAGATGTACCGGAGCTCTCTCTACCCTCGCCAGTCGTACACGCCGCCGTCGCCACTGTACCATCGCCCGCTCTTTCCCGCTCTGCCTCTCCCGACTACGTTGTCTGTAGCCCCTCGCCCATCATCGCCACTGCCCCCGTACTCCCGCTTCCTGACGTCGACCTCTTCCCTCAACTTTTCACGCCGCCTCCTTGCCTTGCTGAAGTCAATCAGCACCCGCATCTCTACTTGGTCCTCTACGAACAAGGAGAACAAATCTAGTGTCCGCAAGTTGAGTTCCTCAACGAAAACCCCCTCGCACAAATCCCACGGATCTCGGATCTAGATGACCACTGCCCGCACTTCGTCACCCATTTCCGTTCATTAGTTTACCACGACGTCTGCGTCAGTCCCTTGGACATTCTTCCAGCCGTTACCATTTGTGCTAAAGTCGGAGTACACCCATCCTCCCTTTTCTTTCCTTTGGGATATCTCGAAACTTCTTTCATTGATTCCCTCAAATTTCTCTTCAGACAATTCCCTCCTACTTGGCTCCAGTACTTTGAAGAAGTTCTTGTACCCCTCCTTTGCTACGATTTTCTTGACAGCCGTGTGGTTACTGTAGCCGGCCACCTTCACTTTACTCCACTTGGACTTTTCATTATTAACCGACAGACGCGTATTGAAGACGCTCTTTATACAAAACCGGAACTCTTTCGCTTTGTTTGTTCTACACGTACACCGGTTAACCCCCTTCTTCACATTTTGCCTCCTTCTGCAGAACTACCCTTGTAATTAACTAGTAAGTTGTTATAAGGGTTTCCAAGAAAATAAAAAGGGTTTTTGTTAACCTTATCAAGTGCCCCAATCCCTAGTATCCCAGCTTGAAGAAAGGCTTTTACGCCTTAATATTGTCCATCTAGCGGACTTAAGAGAACAAGTCCAGCTTACCTACTGGAGCGAAATCCACTTCATCACCCAAGCACTCCTCGACTTCCTGCCCTTTGGGTATACTCTTGGACCAACCAAGTTTTACGAATACGTGGACTATCAGTTCCCCATATTAACTAATCGCTGCTTACAAACGCGCGCCTATTGGGCAATTCATCCCACATGCACCCTCGACCAATCTATAGTATCGGAGATCACCCTTTCCTACAACGAAACCTTCTTTTGGCATTACTACGTCCCCGCCAAAACCCAGGAAATCACCCAGGCCATACTCCAAGGGAATAGAGTTAGATTTCTATCCCGCTTTCACCTGTCGGAAACCGAAATCCACCTCGAGTTTCAAGAAATCCGAATCCTTGTCACAGATCACGGAACCCAGCTCATTGGAGCGCTTGGAAAGGAATACTTCCACAAGTGGGAAGAAACCGGTTGGCACACCACCAACATCAACCACGAACAAACTCTAGTCAACCCCACCAAATTCTTCTACCCCATTGCACTACCCAACACCCAGGGACGTGAACCCAAATACCAAAGAAGACTTGGTATTATCCTCCTCCAGCCAGACCATCTCGGAATCGACAACAATTACTGGAACTTGGTTGACAGTACGGAAATTGCTTCAGATCTCCCAGGATCCACACGAGCCAACACCCCGGACCTCATTCCAGCCCTTAGCCCAGCCTACACTCCACCACCAGCTGACCATTGCGGTTGTGGAATAGATGTTTGTTATTGTGACCTCCATCGCCCTGAAACTCCTCCCACTCCTCCGTATATCAAACTTTGGCATCCTCACTATTATCCGGCACCAGTCCCCGGATTACACTACGATCGAATCGGATAAAGCCGTTACCCTGGCTTATATACTTGCCACCTTACTCCTAATTGCATACCTTGCTATTATCTATCTAGGAGCCAAGATTTACTTCATCAAAGAGTGGCAATACGAGCACGCTACTCCTACCATCACATTCGTCTACGCAGACGAACAAACTGGCAGAAACATCCCAACAAGGTTCGCACAGAAACAGGCACGCCCATCGAAATCGAGAGAGAGAGCATTCAGCACCCACTATTCCAGTCATAGATCGCAGGAACAATCCGTTCCTACTACAACGCCCAGCCAATCAAGATCCGTCTCCACAGGTCACATCCCGGATACCGCAGATCCAGTTACCTTTTGCAGAACCTGATGACGAATTCGTCTACCCAACCTTGAACAATCCACCTCCGGTACCCTCGCCACTAATAAACACATATAGCCCGACTAGCTCGGACATACTGGAAACTCATAACCGTGTCTCACAAGTCTCCCTCCCGGAGAAAACCTACATAGCACTACAGATTCCAACCCGTACAAAGGCCGAAAGCTGGTCCTTCTTGAACCACTGCAATTTCCTACTCGGACATCATCCACAAGTGGAAATCAACCACCGCCTCTCCGAACTCTTACAAATTTGCCCAATGCCTGGGATCTTCCAAGGTCTCGTTTGGAAATACAGAGTCGTTATCACCACAGACGACGTACGCGAGGAATACCGCATAATCATACAAGATCCACACGACATAAACCACGTTTATCTATGAGCCGCCTACTCAGTTCGCTTTAACTGGGATAATACCGGCTATAGACTCACTTATATATGAGTGAAGAGTGGGAAAATCTGAAGAAAGATTACCCACAAAGATTTCAACCGGACCACAAAGACCTAAACCACATCTACACCTGTTTTACCGACTGGTTCATTACCCTCTTTCAAACTGAACGAGTGATCTTTGCACTTTGGGAAGGCGAAGTCCTCTGGAGTTACGGACTAGGAAGATCGTGGAGACGAGATTCCAACCAGCAAAGGGTTGAACCAACAGAAATTATCAAGACCTATAACCACCTAGAACAACTCAGTGAATTCAATGCACACAAGGGAACTGCCCTTTTTGGTGACAAAGCTGTCAAGTGGAATTCCAAGAAAGAATTTTGGACGTACCTTAATAACCACCTCCCTGACTGGGATAAAGAAAATCACTTGTCAGCTGCTTACACACCTATTGAAGACGACAAAGATACCGCCAGAGTCGAGGGATTACTTACACAAGCCCAGACCACAGTTGCCGGAGCAACCGAGAAATTACAACAACTATGCCAGTCCTCGAGTCGCGCGCCATCACCAGCACGCGTATTTACCAGAGAAACAAGTCCGTTTCCTCCTCGTTCCAAATCACCTCTCCAGGCGATCACACAGACTGCGACACCACCCGCATCTAAAGCAAAGGGAAAACAACCCGCGACAGTGCACACAAGAGCTACTTCATCCTCCTCAGTTTTCCAACCCACAGCCCTTAGTTCTTCTACCTACGTACCACCTGCCGCACCCGCAGTTGCTAGTTCTTCACGAGCACCAGTACCCAGTCAACCACCAAAGGCTCCTTCGCCGACACCACC